>JAODAL010017275.1:0-78249 GCA_025379985.1 Phyllomedusa bahiana | reverse complement strand
TTCCCATTTTTCCCAAAGTAAAATGTTGGTTCAAATCTTTACTGCCTTCGGCATTTTTTTAATTTGTGGGTGATGGGGTTTTTAAGAGTCAGGCTGTGGTAAAAGGACAGGGAAGTAAATTGCTGTGCCCTTTTTTTTCTGTAAACCTTTAATAAACCAAAGGGGTTTTGGCCTAAGATGTAGCACGTATCCATTTGACTTTTTTTGGATGTTAATTTCGGGCTTTACCCTTTGTTTGGGTGTAATAAAAAGGTTTGTTGTTTCTCCCAAAAGATTTTTTAAATGGTCATCGCGCATAATCATGCTCACTATCGAAAAAACCTTTTTCGTTGCGGCCCCGACTATGGGACAAACAAACCTCTCATACCCAAAACGAAAATCGCCAACACTACATTTTAATGCTTATCGCTAACTGCCCATTGAATACCCAAGGGGTTATCTAACCCTGTTCCTGTTGTTTTCATTTACGGGAAAACGGCTTTTTTAACAATCCCAAATACCATTTTTTTTTTTGGTTGCTCATTTCTTTTGTCTATTTAATCCAGGGGTTTTTATAGGGTTGTTTTGCTGTTGGGGTTTAACTAAAAAAAACGTTTTTTTTAAAACCGCCCAAAAAAAAAATTTTTTCCTGTGGGCCAAATTTTTTATACCAAAGGTTTTTTTACAAGTTTTTCTCTTGTTTTTTGTACCATAAAATACACCCCCAAATTTTAAAGACCAAAACGCTGGAAATTTTTGGGGACATTTTTCCTTTTGCGAAATTTCCAACAAATTTAAATTTTCTCAGGGGTTAAAAAAAACTTTTTTTTGCTTTTTGGCATATTTTCAAACCTAAGGTTAATTACAATTTTTTTTCTGTTGTTGTGAAATCGTAAAAATACATGCCATTTTCCCACGCACAAGGGTTGGAAATTTTTTGGTTTCTCAATTCTTTTGCGCAATTTATATCCGGGGGTTTAAAATTAAGTTTTTTTTGTGTTTTGGTCACTAAAAGAAACGTTTTTTTTAAACCCCCAAAAATTTACATTACCCTTGTAGCATAATTCTTTTTAACCAAGGGTTAATTAAGCCTTTTTTGTGCTTTTATATTCAAAAAAAAATACAAAATTTTTTTTAAAAACCCCGGCACAAAAAGGGTAAATTTTTGTACGGGCCCTTTTTGGAAAGGGCAAAATTTTTATACCCAAAGGGGTTACCCAAGCTTTTTTATGGGGTTTCTTTTGGGAAACAAAATACGGGGTGTTTTTTTAAACATATCCCAGATATTTCAAAAAACAGGGGTTGTCCCTTTTTTAGAAAAAAAACAGTTTTAAAAACCCGAATTCCCCCCTCTTTAAACCTAAAATCATTTTCTTTCCCAATTTTCCCACCACCTTTTACTTCCCATTTTCACCTTTAACCCCCCCAACTTTCCCCCCCTTCATTTTTCTTGCTTTTATCCCCAACCCAATTCTTTTTTAAAATGATTTAAAATCCACCCCCTCCCAATATTTCCCGCCCAACCCCCCCAACCAAGTTTTTTAAGTTTCCCAACCCCAAAATTATTTGGGGCCCCATTGGCCCGGGGGGGGGCCCCCGGGCCCCTAAAAACCTGCCCCCAAAACCCCGCCTCTGCCAACCCGGGGTTTCCCTCACCCAGAAAACCCTTTGTGGGTTTTGATCCCCTTTCCGAGTTTGGAATTTTAAAGGGCATTTTACAGCAAATTGGGGTTTTTGGGGGGAAATGGGCCCCCCCCCAAATTTGGGGGGAAGGGGGAAAAAGAAAAAATTTGTATTTTGGCAGGAACGAACTTTTCACGCCAAATAAATACATTTATCCTGTAGCATAATTCAATTACGAAGGTTAATTATAGCCTGTTTGTGCTTTTATATTCAGTAAATAACAGTGGTTTTTAAACGGCACATACAAGTATATTTGTACTGGCCATTTGTGAAGCACAATTTTATATCCAAGGATTAACCAATCTAGTTTACTGGGTTCATTGGAGTCAAATACAGGGTGTGTAGTTATCATATGCAGATATCCCCCCCCCCCCCCCCCCCCCATCATCAAACAGTGTCTGTACCTATTAGAACATACATATTCGACCAGAGAGGTGCAGGCTCACACCTGCAGATGGCAGTGTGCGCCACCTGCACAAACATTCCGGATCAGGCCCAGGTCGCAGCACAGCAAGGGACGTTGCAGCAGGGGTCCTCCGTTGAGGCCACAACTTCTGCTGTCAACTACGGTGTGTGCTGACCAGCAACCCAAGGGTTCTTGATTGGTTGACTAGGACATCACACTACCCCAGATGTACATCAGACCAACCCAACCAAGAGTCGGGAACGTCAGACACCACCCTTAGTTGGCCTGTGCCCCGGGAGCGGTTCATGCTGCCCTCACCTGTCCCTCAACCCTCCTCTGTCCCGATCCGTTCCCTCAGCCAGAATCAACAATGTTGGTCATGATCAGCGCCACAATATAGCGAGGGTGAAACAATTTTGAGAGGCCTTTAAGCAGCTACTTGGTACGAAGAAATGGGGCCAAAATCCGCAGCCTTCTTGCAGTAGGCGGCAAAGTATAGATGTGGATAGTGGACATGGGAGGTCATTTGTGAGGGTCAGCCTCTGCATACCAAGACGTTGATGAGGCCAGCAGGTGACGATGATCAACAAATTGAATGCGAAGGAAGTAGCCGACTGCACTAAGGAGCCGTGGGAAGCACGGGCTTCACATCGTCAGGAAAAGGGCGATCCAGCGTTGCGCGTCAGTCAGTGAGCGCGCGCAAGTGAGTTTTTGTGCGAGAATCAGCAGGGTAGCAGCGTGTGAGGTCGGAGCCAAGCGACCATGGTAGAAAACCCCTCGCAGTCAAGAAAGTAGCGGCACGGGGGCTCAGCGAGGCCATGGTGGCAGTAGTCACTCAGTGCGGAGCGTTGGCGGTAAAATCAGATACTCGCGGTGTGGCAGTTCTTTGCTAAACAAGGGAGGAGCCGAATATGGGTATATGTAGAATCTGTGGCAGAAAGTGAAGCGGGGCCAAGGGAGCTAACGTTGGCACCACGGCCCTGCGTCAACACATGCAGCGCACCATCCGGTGGCCGGGGAGAAACGTGGCCAGATGTGGTGTCCATCCTGCCTCCGCAGCAACAGCACAGCAGCGGCCAGGGCACGCATCCCAAATTGCAGCAATCAAGGCTCCCACCACCTCTGCAGAAGGGACTGTTTCTCTTTGCCATCATCTCTCGCTCCAATGCCCCTTGCTCCTCGTACTCATGGCACCAAAAGTCGTTCACGAGGCGATTGCAAAGAGAAAAAAATGTGCATCCAACCATCCTAAATGCAAAGCTGACCCGTGCTCCTGTCCAAGTTTTTGGGAAACTGCAGTCCCTAAAATTCCAAAGGGTGGACTCTGCACCGTTCAGAGAACTAATGCTTGTGCCGAGCCGAGATGGAGAGTTCCAAGCCGTAATTTCTTTTCCAAAAAGGCAGTACCAGCACTTCATAAATATGTAGAACAGAAGGTGGTCCAGTCCTTGACTTATCGGTGTGTTCCAAGGTGCACGGCAGCGCGGACGTCTGGAGCTGTAACTACGGTCAGGGCCAGTACATGTCCTTTACGGCCCACTGGTTGAATGTGCTTCCTGCCCAGGCACACCAACAACTTGAACAGGAGACGCCGCTTTCTCCTCCACGTTGTCAAACTGCGGCTCCTGAGCCAATGTCCGCCTCCTCCTCCTCCACCACCACCATCATCTCAGACTCCGCAAGTACTGCTCCATCATACCACATGTGTAGGGCACAGCGGTGTCCTGCAGTTCTACACCTGGCTTGCCTCGGGGAACGAAGTCACACAGGGGAGGAACTGCTCCGCGTCATGCAGCAAGAAATCAATGTGTGGCTTTCTCCGCGCCGACTGCAAATCGGAACCATGGTGACGGACAATGGGAGTAACATGGTGTCTGCGCTGCACCGAGGAGGGATGGTCCATGCGCCCTGCATGGCGCACTTGTTCAATCTGGTTGTGAAAAGGTTCCTGAAGTCTTCCACCGATCTTCAGAAGATTCTGAAAATGTCCAGGAAACTGTGCATGCACTTCACCCATTCCTACAAAGCCAGGAACACCCTCCTCGAGTTGCAGCGGCAGAATGGCCTCCCCCAACACATGCTGATATGCGATGTTTCCACCCGTTGGAATTCCAGCCTGCACATATTTGACCGACTGTATGAACAAAGAAAGGCCATTAACGATTTTTTGATGATCCAGGTGGACAGGAGTACTCCCCTGTGTAACTTTGATGTCAGCCAGTGGCAGCTCATGCGTGACACCTGCCGTTTGTTGAGACCATTCGAGGAGGCGACGTTATTTGTCAGTCGTCAGGACTACGGGATGAATAACGTCATTCCACTGCTTCATGTCCTGGAACAGATGCTGAAAAATCTGTCTGGGCAGGGGACTGGAGACGTGGCGACTACATCTGGCGGCCACATGAGTCCGGTGGGGACTGAACTGGAGGAGGAGGAGGACATTGGAGCAGAAGCATTTTCTGGTAAAATGAATGGATTTTCTACCCAGGTGACAAGAGAGGAGGAGAAGGAGCAGCTGGAGGAGGTAGATGGAGATGAGGAAGACGAGGCAGATGACCCGCAAGCACCGTGGCAGAAATACAGTTGAGATGGAGGCGGGGAGCCCCTCGAGTCACTTGTGCAGATTGCCCGCAGCATGCTGATTTGCCTGGCTAGTGACAGCTGAATAGTCTCCATCCGGCAGAGGATGACTTCTGGCTCTCTACCCAAATTGGACCCTCGCTACCGGTCCAAAAGGGAGCCTTTTTTTCCAGCTGCTGAGAGGGAGGACAAACTCAAATACTATAGGGAAAACCTCCGTAGTCAGTTGGCCGCTGCCTATGTGCGGCATCGTCCCTCCTCTGACAGGTCTGCCCGGGGGGGTTCTTCAGCGCTCACGTACTACTGCCGCGGCTGCTGGGGAAGGTGGGGGGGTAGGAGCAGTACCAGCTCCATCAGCAGCAACCTAAGTCTGGAGTTACTGAGGAGCCGCGTCCTTCACCTGCCGAGTGAGGAGGGCAGTCGCCAGCAGCAGAACCTGGAGCAGACCCTGAACCAACAGGTGGTGGCCTACTTGGACAGCACTCTGCCACCCCAGTTAGAAGATCCGCTGAACTACTGGGCAGCCAAACTGGATGTGTGGCCACAACTTGCCGAATTTTCAGTGGAGAAGCTGTCCTGCCCGGCCAGTAGAGTGGCATCAAGCGGTGTTCAGTGTGGCGGGGGCCATCGTTACCCCAAGGAGAACCCGCTTGTCCACGGGAAATGTGGAACGACTGACCTTTGTCAAGATGAATCAGGCGCGGATCGGCCAGGATTTCCACACACCAATGCCTTAGGCGTCAGACTACATCAGCCATGACGCCTCACCCAAACTGTGAGAAATGAGTCTGGGTTCAAACTACCTGCCTCAGCCACTATTCTGATGCAGCCACCCGCCTGATGCCACACATCTGCTGACAGTTTCTCCATCTGCCACCAACCATCTTTACCAGGGACTGGTATTGCCACCCACCTCCACACTGTGTCATTGTGCCACTCTCTGACCTCTTGCTGCTGCTGCCGTGACCTCCACTCTCTGTCATTGTGCCACTCTGTGGCCTACTACTGTTTTTGCCACCTCCAGAATGTCATTGTGCCACTGTCTGACCTCATGCTGCTGCTGTGGCTGCTGCCGTGCCCTCCACTCTGTGTCATTGTGCCACTCTGTGGCCTACTCCTGTTTTTGCCACCTCCAGAATGTCATTGTGCCACTGTCTGACCTAATGCTGCTGCCATCACCTCCACTCTCTGTCATTGTGCCTCTCTGTGGCCTACTCCTGTTTTTGCCACCTCCAGAATGTCATTGTGCCACTCTCTGACCTCATGCTGCTGCTGCCGTCACCTCCACTCTGTGTCATTGTGCCACTCTGTGGCCTACTCCTGTTTTTGCCACCTCCGGAATGTTATTGTGCCACTGCCTGACCTCATGCTGCTGCTGTCACCTCCACTCTCTGTCATTGTGCCACTCTGTGGCCTACTCCTGTTTTTGCCACCTCCAGAATGTCATTGTGCCACTCTCTGACCTCATGCTGCTGTGGCTGCTGCCGTCACCTCCACACTCTGTCACTGATGTTGCCACCTGTGCCCTCAGCTTGTTTTTTTCCAGCTGTCGTTGCCATGACTTTATCAGGCTACATTCCCGCTTCAGTTTTTTGGTCAGTTTTGCCCTCTTAAGTGCCCATGGAATTTTATAGTGAAGCGATTCTAAGAGCGGCGGCAGTCATCTGCGTGTCATACTAAAACACAACATTGTATGAAGACCAAACCAAGCTCCCTCTGCATATTTAAGCATGGCACAATTTTCTACAGCACCCTGCAGGCTCTGTGCAGCCTGGAAATAGCTGTTTTTTAACGCGATTCATCCCGAAGCAATTCGGACCGAAACAAATTTTGTCGGGAAATTCGGCTAAGTCACCAAATCGAATTTTTGAGAACTTCGCCCATCTCTATTTATAAGCAAAAAATATGGCTGACCAACAGAGAGGATCTTCCAATTTGAAGCATTCATCACCCATCCATAGGATAGGTAATAATAACAAGATAGCAAGTGTCCAAATGCTGGGGCCTTTAATGACCATCAGAATGGGGAACTTTATCCCCTATTCGGCACAGTTTTGGATTTCTGCCACAGTTTTTGCAGTGTGAGATGCCACAGACTGAAACTAAACACAACACAAATATTCCACTGCTAAAAGCCCTCATTATTTCTGCAGGCTAATGTGCACCAAATCATACAGATTTTGATCTGGGTTTCTTGCAATTTTTCCACTGTACAATCAATGCACTTAAAATCTGTTGTTGCAACAAAATCTACAAGAATATAATTTTATTGTCAATTTGTTGTTTGTGGATTTTAACTTCCCCATTAAAATCAATGGGGCATTTTACAAGATATCCTCAGCATATCCACAACATAAATTGACATACAGGAGAATTGAAATCCACATCACAGTGCATGAATACATATGAAATACTAATGTTATAGTTATACTTTTAAGACAAAAAAAAAGAATATTCTTGCCTCAAGTGGGATAATCAAGTTTGGCAAAGAAAGTATTTTCTTTTTCCAGAAATGTCACTCAATGGCCTGTTTCTGATATCAAAGCTCATCCCATTCCAGGAAATGAGGTATAGCTGCAATACCTGGCATAGCCCATGGCAAAAGTAGTGCTGTTTCCAGGAAAATACATTCTTGTAAGCAGGGGCATAGCTTCAGGGGCTGCAGAGGTAGCAGTCGCTACCGGGTCCTGCAGCCTGAAGGGGCCCAAAAGCCCTACGGTGACATAGGATGACATCAGTACTGTAAATGGCACATAGTAGATGGAGGGCCCCGTTTTACTTTTTGCACTAGGGCCTTGGAGCCTCAAATTACGCCTCTGCTTGTAATTCAAGACCTAAAAAGTACGTTTTAGGGTGACGTATGATCTAGGCACATAGAGGCCAGTTGTAAATAGTTTTAAAGCTGTGTAGAATTCACCAGAATGTATGAACTTGTTCTACTGTATTATAGTTCCACTACGACAATTCTGGCTCAGGCAAAAGCACATTTAACTTGGTATGGCTGTTCAAGCAGTAATGCGCCAAGTTTTGCCGTCCTCCAGTCACGAATGTGTAGAATCATATGGTTGTGGTGTGACACGCCTCCAGAACGCCCCCACATCTTAGATGCATTACAAAGTGCAGCGGGCGCCGCAAAATGCACCTAATTTTGGAGTGTTCCTGCTCATACATATAGAGAACAGGGCTGCGACAGTTTTTGGACTGAAAGCACACCAGAATACAGGCTCAGACCCGTACATACATGTCGCCCTTAGTGTATAACCTACAGTATGTAAAATTAAAATAAAAGATGTTAAAAGGTGCAGCATGATGGAGGCCTTTGTAAAAGAAGAGCCAAGTTTTTTCTGTTTTTTTTTAAAGGCAGCAAGTGAAATTACTGTTAAAAAGAAAAAGCTTGAGTATATTGAATAGTAAGGTAAATCAGACTGATGTCCGCAATCAACACTGATTATAATAGAGCATAAAGCATCAGAAAAAGGACATTATATAGCATTTTACTACAGTTGAAGAAGGAAATGATGACTGTAGTAAAATATGTTCTGCTGTAAGTGGATCAGCGATCAACCATTAAGAGTTAAAGGGTTATTCCCATCACACAAGGTGCTAGAATATGCAAGATGCTCAGAATGGCATCTTCTACAATTGGAAGCCTTTGGTTAGGCATAACACATAAAAATGTAAGCATTGGAGCAGGTTTGCTAGTCTTGGAAGTGTAAACCTTGTTCATGCTGCTTGATAAATTAGACTGGTTTAAAGAGGTGTTATCGTTTGAACTGATTCTATGAGATAGAATTCAAAATCCAGGAGCGAGTCTCTTCTCTCAGCAGGCGTGTTTCTCCTCCCAGGAGGCATGTCTCTTCTCACTGACGCCTTACATCATCATTGTTTTGTGAGGAGAAAGCAGAGGTTTCTGGACAGCTCTGCAGCCTCCTGCAGTGTTCTCATGTGTTTTCAGAGCCCTCAGGCTCCACAAGCTCCTTGCTGTGCTATAACCAGCTATACACTCAGCCTGACTGATAACACATGTGAAGGGAAACAACTGCCTGCCACCACCCTCTGTTACAGACAGGAACGTATGCTGTGGATATGGAGGAATGACACTGCCCCTCCCCCTCCCCGTTATCAAAAGGGGACTAAGATGTGTAGGGAGAAGCACAGGATGTAGCATGTTAATGAGTGGACTATGAGTTACACAGTAGTAATGGGCCCAGATCATCACTTAGAACTGGGACGCGTAATACAGCCACAGCCCTCTCACAACTGGCTTACTTTGGTTTAACGTCAGAGGGAAGAAACACAGAAGGCACATTATGATGGGGATTGCGCCTGTTTCTGGCGAAAACTGCGCCTCACTTCTCGAATCCCTGCGTTGAAGTGGAGCGCGTATTCTTGTAATGCGCTCGAGTTCTAAAACTTACGCAGTACACTACTACAATAAATGAATTTTCAAGAAAATAAATAATTAATTAAGCAAGAAATCCGCTTGCAGACCACAGGCCCAGCAAGCCTTTTGTTTGGATATAAATGAATTGGGATTAAACTTCTAACAGGCCAAATACATCTAAAATTGTTGTTATGGAAAATGTCAATAAAACAAACCTGTCCAACATCTGCATTTGGGTTATGTTTGTTAAATGAGTTAATTCCATGATTTTGGAATACATTTTGTAAGGAAATTTTTTATTGGGAAGCTAAATATACATTGTCATAATTTATTGTAACAATTATTAAAAACATTGAATTAAAATTTTCCAGCACTTGATAGTCTGTTTTATTAATAATAATTCAATGACCAATCCCTTTTAAACTTCATACTGGTAAAAGTATTCGACGTGAAATCTTCCGAATTACATGCAAATACTTGCCACACTTTGTGACGCATATTTAATATTTGCAACGATTTCGCGTCGAAAATGCATCCCATTTATTTAATAGGGAATGTAATTTCCGACGCGAAATTCATTGCAAATACGTTCAAATACGCGTCCCCAAAGTGTGCACATTGCAATGTAATTCCGGAACGGATTTCGCATTGGAAATACATTACACAGTATGAAGAATAAAATGGATTGGTCATTTAAATGAAGTGCTTAATAAAATAACATATGCAAGTGCTGGAACAATTAAATCAATGTATTAGTAAATATTATCCAATAACATTAATGACAATATATAATTCTCTCCTAAGAAAACATTCTCCACTATAAAAAGTATTCCAAAGTCCGTGAAAATTAATCCAGATGATAAGAAATATAAGCGGCACTCACCGATCTTCTTCTTTAAAGATCTTTATTATGAACACTCACATGTAACGGGAAACAAGTACATCTGATGCAGCCTACGGCCGTTTCGCGTGCAAACTTGTGCTTTCTCAAGGCCTTGAGATGCATTGAGAAAGTGCGAGTTTGTGCGCGAAACAGACGTAGGCTGCATCAGATGTACTTGTTTCCCGTTACATGTGAGTGTTCCTAATAAAGATCTTTAAAGAAGATCGGTGAGTGCCGCTTATATCTCTTATCATCTGGATTATCATTTGGACTGTTCTATTAAAAGCGACACCACTGAAATTGCAAGGTATATGCGGTGTGTCTAATATTTGGTATTGATCCCTATGGAGTGAGTCGTGTGTTTCGGTGCCGCCTGAATGCTCTGTGTTTTTATCCGTGACAATTACATTCATTTAACATCAAATAAGCCAATGCAGATGTTGTACAGATGTGAATTTTGGTCTATTTTTTATTAAAAAATGAAGATGTATTTGTACAGATGTGAATTTTGGTCTATTGTTTTAATAAAAAATGAAGATGTATTTGAACAGATGTTAATTTTGGTCTATTGTTTTAATTAAAAATGAAGATGTATTTGTTCTTCATTCACATTGTATTCTATTTTGTATGTCCAGCAAGAGCCAGCGCAGCACGGGTCTGGCTGGGACCTGTGGTTCTCCAAGCAGGATTTAGTTCTGGACGTATTTACGTCCGTAAATACATCACCAACTGAGCCTAAAATAATGACCAAGTTTATCACAGAATATCACACAGAATATCGATTTTTCAAGAAATTCTCTACCTGTGTCCATCTCTGTACAAACTGGGGTAATAAGTGGATGGCTTTTGGGGTGATAGGTGTGGGTTGTAATTTTTGTTGTCAATAGGCAGCATAAAACAATTCTGAGTGAGGGCTGGAAAAAAAGGGTACGAGGCACAGCTTACAGGCACAATCTCCTTGAGGGGGCGGAGGGGTTGGTGACCATCCTCATGGAGATTGAACTCAGTACACTGCACCTCCAGAAGATCAGCAGAAGGCATACACTTCTGGTGATGAAGGTGTTTTCAGTACTATCATATTTTTTGTAGTGTTTATAATTTTATAGAGATTTCAATATTGGACTATGTCAGACCAGCATCGGATTCATAAAATATTCAATGAGCGCTGGTGTCGGGGAGTGCTAATTTAAATAAAATGCTTTTGTTTTGTGTCAATTTTTTTTACTATTGATAATGTTGCTAGTCATGGATGTATCTGACAGATGCCTATTCATTACAACCACAAGGGACTTGATTTAAGCCAGCGGTAATTTTTGCTGCCCCTTCTCACCATTTCCCTAAGTACTCAACACCATTACTAACAGCAAATGAAATGGGAAAAAAACCATCAACACAAAACACTTTTTTTTTCTTTAAAAAAGCCACTCCCCAACTACAACCCTCTGTATCCATCGTGTTAAAGAAATAGATCCAACCCTGTCCGAAGTAGCCCACCAAATCTGCCATAGTCCAAAAGGAAAACCTGTAAATAAACAGAAACTTTAAGTACATACACAAACATAGGCTGGATAGGCTATCCATTGTCTAGGAAAGCTGGGTGACACTTATCGTCCACAGGTGGCACCCAGCTTCCCTGGACACTGGAAAGCCTACTCAGTATCCAGTAAAGTTGAGTGACACTTATCACCCACAGGTGGCATCCAGATTTTTATGTTAGGAAAACTGGGTGCCACCTAGGGGGGAAGGGATGTCATGCAGAACAGATTTCCAGAATGATGGACAGGCTTTTCAGGAAAGCTGGGTAAGACACTATCAACAAAACAGTGGGAAGGAAAAAGGAAGGCAGGATATTCGCCTTTCATCTCCCGTGATGCACATATTCTGAAAAGGTTCTTTAAAGTCTATCTGCGGGTGTAGCCCCCCACCACATCGCCTTTGAAAGCCTCTGCCAGCCATTAGGTTTAGGGAAGTTTACCAACTCTCCCAGGGGAGTTAGCAAGTTTGGACTGCCAGGAAGGCAGAACATTTGCTTCCAACTGTAGAAGTCAGAGTCGTCACACTTGTTTCTTTAACATGAACAAACAGTTTATAGAATTTTCTCTTATTTCTTTTTGCATAACTGGTGTTTCCCCAGTGATATGCTACAATAGTCCTTTCAGGGCCTACAGCTCAAAGCACCAATCTATCTTTGGCTGCATGCCTATGGGACAGGAGTCTCTCTCCATCCACACAGATCCTTCCTTTTTTATATTGATGTTGCTCACTCTCCTGTTACACATTACCCCGTTACTTTCTACTGGGACTCCTCACTCTCAGTATTTCTTGGGCTTTGGGTCTTACTGTACCCCCTCCCCTTGACATACCTGCAGTCTGCTGCAACCAACTATCACTATCTAACTTTCTGTTGCTTCCTTGGTTCTTGTCATTATTGCCTGTTCTTTAAGTGTACCTGCCCCATTTACTGACTGAAGGGTGAACTGTAAGTCCCCAGTCTACATAACGTCACCCAATACTGCCTCCAACCACAATAAGCTTACAGCACACCTGAATATGTACCAAAATATAAGTGTTTATATTAACTTTCACAGCTAAAACTTAGTTAACCAACTTTAAGTAACATTTTTTCCGTAACCACATAAAGGGCCAAAGTATTATGCCAGCCAACCGGACTCCCAGTAGGCAAATAAGCCTTCAGCTTCCACTTAACTGTCCACCATCATCTACCACCAGCTGTGACTTGAACATGTATAAACTGACTAAGACAAAAGATAACACATGTAAGATAAAGATAGAACTAAGAGTGTGAGGGCAGGAGTTTTCAACTCCTGATGCCAGAAAAGATATCAAACCATTGAGGTGCAAGGCACTATAAAGGAGAAGAGCAGACCAACACACCAATAGGACCAGCTAAATGATGCAGGGAGGAAACAACCAAGCCTAAACCCACACCTCTAGATTCTCCACCATTACCCACTAAATGATCAAAGGATTAGAGAGCGGGCAGATACATTTTAACTCATACTGTGCCTACTCCAAAAATCCCGCTTGTGAGTCTTTCAAGGGGTCCCTAAAAAACTCGTGGATATCTTTACGACAGACAACACACATTAACAGTTGGGTTCTTGCATAATTAATTTTTACCCTGTTTACAGCCTTTTCTGCCAATACGCCTAAGGTAATTTGACAAAGTGTGAATAAGGACATATGCTGGACACATGAGGACACATGATGCACACATGCCACTCATCTGCTAGACACTTACTGCATATATACCACTCTCTTGCTGGACACATGATGCACATATACCACTCACCTGCTGGACACAATGCATGCATGCTATTCATCTGGTAGACACATGAAGCAAACAAAGCTGGGGCAAGGCATTTTGGTGCCCTATGGAAATAGGGCTAACGGCATTCCCCTCCAACTGTGGGCTTGTATTTTTAGGGTGGGCATAGACCCATATCCTTGGACCTTCCCATCCTAATAGTATCAAACTGCAGCTGCTGGTTTAACCGTGGTTCGGTATAATAAAAGGGGGTGGTTGCCTTCTATGCGAGTTGGTGCTTTAAGAAGTTGATAGTTATGCAAACCCACTTCTCCCCATAACCCCCACTCCCATCTGTCACATCTCAAATCTCCCCAAAAACCCACATTCCCCCAAAAAAGAAAAAAAATCAAAAAAAGCACTGTATATGGACTTGGCTCAGCCTCTGAGCCTGCTTCATACTTGTGCCCCCTTGCTGATAAGCAGAGGTAGGCGCCATAGGCCTACCCACCCATGGTCTTAGCCCTAGATGCACATATGCCTCTCATCTGCTGGACATATGATACAAACATGCTATTCACCTGCTGGACACATGATGCACACACACCATTCACCTGCTGGACACAAAGGGCGACATGTATGTACGGGGCTGTGCCAATATTCAGGTGTCCTTCCAGCACAAAAACTGGCACAGTCCTATTCTCTAGATGTATGAGCAGGTGCATTTTGCGGCAGCTGTGGCACTTTGCAATGCGCCTAGGATGTGGGGGCATTCTGGAGTCGTGTCGCATCACAATTGTATGATTCTACACATGTATGACTGGAGGATGGCAAGACTAGGTGCATTACTACTGGAACAGCCAGACCAAGTTAAAGGTGGTTTACCCGAGCCTGACTTGTTGTAGTGGAACTATAATGCGGCAAATCTATGACCCGCAGTAGAACAGGTGCATACATTCTGGCGCATTCTACACTGCTTTAAAGCTATTTAGAACTGGCCTCTATGTGCCTGGATCATACATGTCGCCCATACTACACACATACCACTCTCCTACAGGTGCTTTCGCACGGAGCATTTTTGGTGATTTTTTTGCAGAAATGCACAGCATTAATTGCATGTATTTCTGAAAAAAAAAAAAAATACACCACAAAACGCACCAAAAACTCTCCGTGTGAAAGCCCCCTAATGGTCTCTAACCTGCTTCACTATGTCTAGTGTTTGGTCCGGGGGGTGGAGGCTATAATACAGGGATGCTCTTTTTGTAGTTTATTGAAGGCCTGTCTTATCCATCACCCTCTCAGGCCTTGCACTTATATATATTATGAACTCAAACAATGATAGATAATTACAGAACATAAAAATTGGTAAATTTAAAACATAACTGTGCTACAGTTAGTATAATATCACCCATTTTGGAAAAGAACAGTATTGGAGCTGGTGTTTCTGCACTTGACCAAAATCGTGTTCTTTAGTGAATATATTCAGTGGGATTTTTTTCCAAGTCTGTCTGCCTACGTTTGCCATTTTTTTCTCTATGGTTCATATAAGTTATGTTAACCTCTACAAGATTATTAACTTGTGTTATTCCAAATCTCATAAAAGCAAATGTAAATGAGCTTAGTGAAGTCAAGTGTCTGTGACTAAATTACTGCCATGTGTACTTCATTAGCTCAAGCTTTACAGACTGGTGAAGCAGACAGATGTAGCTGTGCCGCTTTTTTTTATTCCCATCTCTATTTCTTTTTTCTCCAAGCCTCCCTCTCAGCCCAGGGACCGCACAGCTCCTGATATTTGTTGCTTTAACACCTTTCTCTAACGATTCTTCTCCTGTAGCTTTCTTTTTTCAAAAACGATATTGCTTCAAGAACTGGGATTCTCTAACAAAAAGCGAGTAATACATTTGGCCAATACTTTGTGTTGTTTTGTTTGACAAGCTAAAGTTGTGGTGAATCGTACAGCTAGTATTACTTAAATAGGGCGCTGTCTGACACTGGTTTAACATAACTTGTGAAAAAAATCAGTTTCAGGATATCTGAATCTCAAATATTTTCTTTTTACCCTGTTCGTATTTCTAACCGTATCCCTAATGTTAACCATAAGTGTAACCCTAAAGTAGGATTAGGGTTTTTATGTTATTTTAGGGTTTTCAGTGGCATTCTAGGCCGTGTATGTCTAGCGCCACTGCATCACTTTCAGTTTCCGTTATGATATAGTATGCAGAAGTCACGTCGGGCATGATGTCTGATGTTGGACATATGCAAAACAACTTTTGGTTTCCAAAACGTAGGGGTAACCTAGATAAACCATAAGTGAAATCAGATGTCCCAGTTATGTGACAATGTGCTGGAGTGATGCTAGGTCAGGAGAGATGTTGGACGTGGAACAAACCTGAAAGGTAAGTTAACCCCTTAAAGGTCCTAAAAACCCTAATATTAAAGGGGTTGTCTCACTACAATGATCAGCTTTTAACATATAGGGACAAGTAAATAGAGAGTTTTACTAAATATTTTGCTGTTTTAATATTGCCATTGTCAGGAGGTAAGAGAGGGTCTTGTCTGCTCTGAGTGTTCATAAGTGTCTCTAGATTACTGTCCACATCTCTCTTCCTGATTAGACAGGGAGTGACGTCACCATAGTCAGAGTCTCTAACAAGATTATATTGTTTACCTTTGAAAAGCAATAGTTTTCACTCCTTGGAGGTCCTGTAACTTTGTTTCCTATAGATTAAATCTCCTGCAGACATCTCACTGTAACAGGAATAGCTAAGAATAGCAGAGCTGACATTAATCACTGCTATCGAAACCAACCACAGCCTGAAAAGGCATTGTGAATCTGAAGTTGTTAGTGACTTTGTGAAACAGCATGGTGAGAGAACCACTTTAAGCCCAATTTAGGGTTAGGGTCGATATTTTGGTAAATTGCACCAAAATTTTGTTCAGGCCTACCATAATTAAAGCACTTCTTAGATTGAGATCAAATTTGACACAGACCCAGAGCAACACTAAGTATAGTATTAAATATAGTACTGAATTACTCGGTACTTTCCCTGTGCAGTACTTTCTATCAATTCCCCAAGCTCTTTATGGCTTAACATATAGTGCAGCTCAAGGAGAGGAGGGGGAAGTTTCTGCTCCAGTAGACCTCCATAAAGGTGCACAGAGCATGGGCATCATTAGGGTTTGTCCCCCAGATAAAACTGCTACTGCCGACGCATACAGTCAAAAGCTGCCATGGAGCAAGGCATAATGACATCACGCTGCCTGTGTTTTTTTTTTTTCATTTTTAATTGGGGGCCTATATACCTACCAACCTACCGGAAGAACCTATAGGCATACCAGTCTACTGAAGGGACCTATATACCTACCAACCTACTGGGGAGACCTATATACCTACCTATTTGGAGGCCCTGTAGACCTACCAACCTACTGGGGGGACATATATACTTACAGTACCAAACTACTGGGGGCACATATACCTACCAACCTACTGGAGGACCTATATACCTGCCTACATAGGACGACATGTATGAACAGGCTTTACGCCTGTTTTTTGGCGTATACTGCGCCTCCCGGCCCGAATCCCCCTGTCGGACGCAGGGATGCGGTGTTAGGCGCAGCGTTCGCCACTTTCAGCTGCGCCCTGCATGAAGGGGCGGGCAATGGGCGCGGTGTGGGCGCAGTTTAGGCGTTTCGGGGCGGGACGCGGCGCGCTCGAAAACCCCGAGGCATGTACGATCGCGAGTCGGCAAAGCGAGGCGCAGTGCAGCGCTCTGCAGCTCCGACAAGCAGACCTGGTTTATTTTGGTCTAAATGCTCCGTACAACGTCGGCAGTATTATCATTTGATTTCGGGTATGTACAGTTTTATTTCAGATTGCATTAGAAAACCCATAGGAGCATCGCTCGCTCTCCCATTGGTCCAAATTACTCCCAGCAATTCTCTCTATTGCAATTCCCTATGTAGCGCCGGTCTCTGCGACAAACTCGTTGTTCGGGGTTTTAACTGATTTATTTTTAGAGAAGGTTTTAGCTCTTTATCTGATAATGTTTGACACCTAATAAAAATGATTTTTTTATTCATACTCCATGCCGCATGGCGCTGAGCGCAGAGATTGCATAGCCCCGATCTCTCCATAGAGTACAATAGGACAAGTAGCTCGCGCTCTGATTGGCTGGGATAGCCAAGCCCCCGCTAGCTCAGCCAATCAGCTCTTTTCTGTATTTTTACTGTATTTTGAGCTGTCCCGCCTTTCATTCTGATTGGTCCAAACTTCTCCATAGGATATAATGGGTCTTTGTCGCTCCTATTCTGATTGGTTAATACTCCTTCATAGGTTAGAATGGGCCACTGTCGCTCCTATTCTGATTGGTCAAAACTTCTCCATAGGATATAATGGGCCACTGTCTGCTCCTATTCTGATTGGCTGGCTTCTGCCGACCAATGAGAATAGCTTACACAATTTGAATTACTGTATTTCCCAGCAATTCTCTCTATTGCAATTCCTTATGTAGCGCCGGTCTCGGCGACAAACGCGTTGTTCGGGAGTTATTTGATTTATGTTTATAGAAGGTTTCAGCTCTTTTTCTGAGAATATTGTACACCTAATAAAAATAATTTTTTTATTCATACTCCATGCCGCACGGCGCTGAGAGCCGAGATTGCATTGCGCCGATCTCTCCATAGACTACAATGGGGGAAGTAGCTCGCGTTCTGATTGGCCGAGATATCCAAGCCCCCGCTAGTTCAACCAATCAGCTCTTTCTGTATTTTTACTGTATTTTGAACTGTCCTGCCTTTGATTTTGATTGGTTCAAACTTTTCCATAGGCTATAATGGGTCTTTGTCGCTCCTATTCTGATTGGCCGAGAGAGCCAAGCCCCCGCTAGCTCAGCCAATCAGCATTTTTCTGCATTTTTACTGTATTTTGAACTGTCCTGCCTTTGATTCTGCTTGGTCAATAGTTCTCCATAGGTTTTAATGGTTCACTGTCGCTCCTATTCTGATTGGCCGGTTTCTGCCGACCAATATGAATAGCTTTCAGAATTTGAATGACTGTATTTCCCGGCAATTTCCAATATCCTAATTCTTGAATTAGGATATTGGAAAGTGATTTTGTTTTATGTATTTTTTATTTTTAAAGTTTGAGCTCTTTTTCTGAGAATGTTTTCCGCCTTTATAAAGGCGATTTTTGATTCATACTCCGCACCGACATGTGGAATGATTTCTCGCTGTTTTCCAGCCTGTCTCGCATCAGAACAGGTTTTCGGCGCAGCCCCGCACTGCGCCTCAGTCCCCGCACTGCACCCTACATACTGGCGAGGCGCAGGGAACTTTTCCCCGTATGTATGAGTGCGCTACCTCCGGCGGCGAATCTCAGGCGCAGCGCCGCACTGCGCCAAAGTCCCCGCACTGCGCCCCACACACTGGCGAGGCGCGGCGGACTTTTCCCCGCATGTATGAGTGCACTAGCTCGGGCGGCGAATCTCAGGCGCAGCGCCGAACTGCGCAAAAGTCCTGCACTGCGCCACACTGGCGAGGCGCGGCGGACTTTACATAGTATGTATGAGCGCGCACCGGCCCTGACACAAATTAGGCGCAGATTTCACCGGAAAACTGGCGGAAAAGCGCGCCCTGACCCGGCGAGCTTCATAAATTTCGCCCATAGTCGGGGACCACATATACCTGCCAACCTACTGGAGGACCTATATGCCTACCAACCTACTGAAGGCCTATATACCTACTGGGGAGCCCTATATACCTACCAACCTACTAGAGGAATCTATATACCAACCTACATACTGGGGGTCTATATACCTTCTAACCTACTGGGGGGGGGCTATTTATCTACCTACATACTGGGGTACATGATACCTACTAACGAACTGTGGGGCCTATATACTTACTAACATACTGGGACCTATATACAGTACCTACCTACATAATAGGGGATATATTTGCCAACCTACTGGGAGTCGCATATATCTACTAAGCTACTGGTGGGACCCCATACACCTACCAACCTACTGGGGGCCTTATACATCTACTAACCTACTGTGGGATCTTATAAGCCTACCAACCTACTGAGGGCTCCATACATCTATCAGCCTACTAGGGGCTCTATAAGTCAACCTAACCTACTATGGGACCTATATACCTACCTACCTACCTACCTACCTACCTACTGGGGTGACCTATATATCTAACCACCAAGGGGACCTATTTGCCTACCTATTGGGAGGCCATAAATACCTTCCTAGCTGTTGAAAGTGCCTATATATCTACTTGAAAGGGGACCTATATACTTTCCTATTGAATGGGGTGATCTATGTGCCTACCTACCAAGGGGACCTATTTACCTACCTACTGGGGGGACCCTATATACCTTCCTAGCTGCTAAAAGTGCCTATATACTTACCTACAAAGGGGCCCCATATACCTATTTACCGACTGGGAGACCTATATCTACCTACTTATTGTGCTGACCTATATACCCACCTGTCTACTTTGGGGGTAATATATCCTACTGAGAGGATGTATATACCTACCTCCCTACTGTGGGGGACTATATAAACTACCTACAAGGGGCCATATATAACTGTCTACCTACTCAGAGGGTCTATATATCTATCTACCTACCAAGGTTATATATACCTGGCTATCCACTAATTGAACCTATATATCTACATACCTGGAAGCCTATATACCTACCTACCTGCTTTGGAGTCCTATAGAATCACATACCTACTGAGGGGACCTATATACTTACCTACTTACAAGGAAGGGTCTAATAAGGGTCAATATAGAAATGATGGGTGACTCTCCATCTCACATAGCAGGCAGCCAGCTTTCCTATTATAGACAAGCGGGTTTCTGTGGGGGATTGAGCATCACCATGCTTTCCTATATAGGCCCCTAATATATACTGAAGTGTATAGACCAGCCCAGTAGGTTTATAAGTGCTGCAAAGGTAAGGATTAGTGTTGAGCGATTATTATCGACAAAGTTGAAATCGGCACAGTTTTTATGTTGATCGGATTTTTTAGATCACGCGATAATTTAGGTTAAAATCTGTGCATCATCTATTCATATCGCGCCATTTTCGGCGCTTCCTGTCATTTTGGCGGCCAGCAAATCAGCTTACAGAATAGAGCAGGGTGAGATGTGTGTGCGACGTCATGACTGGGATGTGTATGGTTGCGATTGGCTGAAAAAAATCACATGACCTGGTTTTACATAGAACAGCCCTTCATGTTAATGATCAGTTGTTGTCAGCGTCTCATAGCAGTAGGACGTGCGCTCTGCCGCTGTCCAAACAGCTCAGCGAAATATACTATATCTTCACAGAGAAAGCTCTACTGTCGGCTGTGATCATGACAAGTTAGTTAGATGAGCGATTTGAAAATTGTATTTAGTTAGTGAGAGCATTTTAAAGGAGAATCTGCCGCTGTAAAGTCACGAGGGGGAGCGGGGGTCCCGCGGGTGAACACAGACAAGCTCTTTAAAGAATACTGTATATAGTTCACCGAGACAGTGTAGACATTGCACTGCAATAGCTTTATTATTAACGGTTTTCTATTGAAATATTTCCTGGATATTGGGCAGCCTGAACTTTTATTAGGATACACATCTTTTCTAGTAACTGCAGGTCTCTTTGTTAGGTGCAAAACTCCACTTTTATTATCAGTATACATTTCAGATAGGTGTTCTTTTTCAATTTTGCCCATTCCAGCTTTGTTGATATAGCCACCTTGCAGTTAAATTAGAATCCAGCAATTTTGTAGTCAGCACAGGTTGATAGGTGCCAAAAATACCTTTTATTATCCGAATACATTTCAAATACGTGTTTTTTCACTTTGGCGCAGTACAGCTTTGTTCATTGAGGCACCTTGCACTTAAATGTGAATACAGCAATTTTGTAGTCACCACAGGTGAATTGAAAGGTGCCAAAAATACCTTTTATTATCCGAATACATTTCAGATACATGTTTTTTCACTTTGGCGCAGTACAGCTTTGTTGATAGAGCTACTTTGCAATTAAATATGAATACAGCAATTTTGTAGTCACCACAGGTGAATTGAAAGGTGCCAAAAATACCTTTTATTATCCAAATACATTTCAGATACGTGTTTTTTCACTTTGGCGCACTACAGCTTTGTTCATTGAGGCACCTTGCACTTAAATGTGAATACAGCAATTTTGTAGTCACCACAGGTGAACTGAAAGGTGCCAAAAATACCTTTTATTATCCGAATACATTTCAGATACGTGTTTTTTCCCTTTGGCGCACTACAGCTTTGTTCATTGAGGCACCTTGCACTTAAATGTGAATACAGCAATTTTGTAGTCACCACAGGTGAATTGAAAGGTGCCAAAAATACCTTTTATTATCCAAATACATTTCAGATACGTGTTTTTTCACTTTGGCGCACTACAGCTTTGTTCATTGAGGCACCTTGCACTTAAATGTGAATACAGCAATTTTGTATTCACCACAGTTGAAAAGATAGGTGGCAAAAATACCTTTTATTATCCGAATACATTTCAGATACGTGTTTTTTCACTTTGGCGCAGGCCAGTTTTGTTGATAGATCTACTTTGCAGTTAAATTTGAATCCAGCAATTTTGTAGTCACCACAGGTGAATTGATAGGTGCCAAAAAATACCTTTTATTATCCGAATACATTTCAGAGACGAGTTTTTTCACTTTGGCGAAGTACAGCTTTCTTGATAGAGCTACTTTGCAGTTAAATGTGAATACAGCAATTTTGTAGTCACCTCAGGTGAATTGAAAGGTGCCAAAAATACCTTTTATTATCCCGTATACATTTCAGACAGGTGTTTTTTTTTCACTTTTGGTCAGTCAAGCTTTGTTGATAGATCTTTTTTGCAGTTAAATTTGAATCCAGCAACTTTGTAGTCACTACAGGTGTACTGATAGGTGCCAAAAATACCTTTTATTATCCCGCATACATTTCAGATACGTGTGTTTTTCACTTTGGCGCAGGCCAGCTTTTTTGTTTAGAGCCACCTTGCTTTAAAAATTAAAAATCAGAAAATTTTGTTTTGTTTTGGGGGGATTTGAGAATAGCTTGTGATTTCCCATCTTTTAAAAAGGGGTTTTTTCCAAAAACTCTTCCATACCTTCTAAAAATTTTTATATTTTGAAAAAGGAAAGCAAAATTTTCAGGTGGTAGGGGCAAAAAAAAAGGGGGGGGGGTAGGTCAGGGGGAGGGTTGAGGTACGGGGAGAAGGTGCCCCTTTCCCGGGTTTTGGCAAACAACAGCATGCCAGGGGGATCGTCATTTGGCAGGACCGTCAGGCCCCTGTCATCGCTGGGTCGGGGCCCCTGTAAATTTCTCAGTACAGTAACAACGGGTCGCCAATCTGTCCTTCAGGGGTTTAAATGAAAAACCTGCATCCAGCAGTCTTACCTCCTCTTTTTCCCCCCCCCCCAAATTTTTTTCAGGGCCCACAAATGTGGGTCATCGGGCCACATCACCCTCCGCCAAACATAAAGGGGAGCCCCAAATGTCAACTGTGTAACCCCTGTGGATAAATCCATTTTCTGAAGACCCCCCCCCCCGATGAAAAAATGCGGGGGGGTCAGAAGGCATTTTAAAAGGATCAAGAGGCCAAAGAGGAGGGATTTAGTCTGTCTGACCCCCCAGTTACTGTTGCCAAAATCAGAGGGGGGAAAAGGGAAAGCCGGTAAATCAGAAAAAAATGGGGGCAGGGGTGGGCATCCCCTTTGCGGGTCCCTTTTGCTTGGTAGCCCGCAGCTCCTGGATGGAATGTCAGGACGACAAAGGGTCACCTGTTTTGAATGATGGATGACGACATTGCGGACCCAAAAGTGGCTTTTCAGCGGGAATTTGTTTGCAAGCCCCCTTTAAATACTGGATGAGGGGAAGATGATGGGGTTAGTGTAAGTACGGGCCCCCGGCCAAAAAAAGGGGAGAGGGGGGTTTCGCAAAAGTTGCTGATATGATTCGCCAGAAAAGGGCCCAGCGGGAAACCCCGCCCCCTTTCGCTTATCGCCTTTCAAAAAAGGTCCCGGGGACTTCTCCAAAGCCGGGGCCTTTTTTGAGAAGCCTTTTGTTTCCCCCCCCAGCGATGTCATATGCCCCCTTTGCCGAAAAACCATAAGTAGGGAAAGGAACCCTTTTGGTGTTTTCCCACCCCCCAACATGTTAGTAACATGCAGGAATCCCAGAGTTGAAATGGAGGGCAACACTTGGCCAAAAAAAGGCCCCCAACCACTTTTCACACCCTCTGTCTCCGCCTCCCCGCCCCACCAAGCTTTTTCCTAAAACTGCCCATGTCTCTCGGGAGCATGATCGGGGTTTCACCCTTCCGCTTAAAGCCTCCCCCGTGGGCCAAGAAACCCACCAGCACCACCAGAAAACCATCCTCCCCCTTTTTTCCTTTCCCCCAGTTTGATGACTTGCTCGCCGTACAGGGGCCATTTCTTCGGTTTTTTCCGGGGTTTGTGAGCAGAAGAAACACTTTAACCAAACCATCCCAAAGCACAAAAGCCATGTATTGTCTCGGATTGCCAGGCTTTTGGGCCTTTGGAAAATGTTTTTGCCTTTTTCCGTTGGTGGACACAGATGGGTTCCGCCAACGTCATGGCCCTTGCCCTGCCCACGGAATACCAGACTGCCGAGCAGGCATTTCTTTGCAGAAAAGCCGTCCCTGCCCTGCCGCCAAGGTGTCATCTTACTTTCCAAGCAGCGTGTGTCTTGTATCTGTGGCGGGCAAAAGTCCATCTGACCACGGACACCATGGATAGGCAGAGCTCGGCCAAATGCCGTTATATCTCTGTGACCATCTCACTGGGTGGCTGGGTGGATGTCCTCTGGGGTGTGACGGGTGGCTCTCAGCGTTCCGGCGCTTGCTCTTCAAAACCGCCAGGGTTGGTGGAGGGCTCTTTCCCCATGCGTCCTCTGGTGGCTTCACTGCCTAGAGAAAAAAAGGCAGTGTTGGAATATTAATCTGTATTGGAGACCGTCCACACACAGGTAGGACTGTGGACGGCTCTCCGCATCCGAGCACGGCGATGGGCTGGGTGCCAGGAAAGGTGGTGTGGTGATAGAGGGCGAATTGCTGGCCGCCCATTAAGATCGGTAGCTGGAGCACATCTTGCCTGGCACATGTCGATGACCTCTTTATTCAGAAAATTTCTAAAAGCTACCGGGGTCTGGACTGCTGCTGCGGAAGGACTACAGAAAGTCTAGTTTGACTTCTGCGTTCGCACCCTGCTTCGTCCCGCTGGCTGCCGTTGCAGCCGTCAGTCGGCCTCCCCGTCAACATGTCTTCCATTTGTTGACGTGGTGGCAACACGCTGGAATTCCTCCCTCCAAACATGCTCCAGCGATGTGGTTTATGGCAGCAGCTCGCAAGGCCATTGCGCAGTTACGATTATGTGTGTCACATGGCCTGAAAACAGCGTTGTGCGGACCATCGAGGTGTTGTTAGCCACGAGAGTGGAGACAGATGATGAAAGAGCTCTGCACCCATTCCTTGCACGTTTTGAAGAAAGCCACCATATGGTCAGTGCGGCCGATTGCCTTGTCAGCTTGAGCATTGTTGGTCATCTTAGTTCGGAACAACGTTGGGACACTCTGAAACAACACGGTCCCTCAGCGACGGAAGGGGAGGAGACGGACACAGGATGCGGTCAAGGAGCCTTTTCTCCGTCGATTCCTCAAGGCACGACAGTTTCTCAATTTTATCGCGTATTTCATATGGCTGTGGTTGGGGTCCAGGATAGTTCAAAGGCAGCGCATCAGCTCTCTAGGTGTGCATACATTGAGGAAAAGTAGGGCTGTGTGTTGAAGCCTGTGCCTGACGGAAGCGGATGAGGAGGCAAGAGGGCAGGAGGAGGTATACTAGACACCGATGTTTACCGAAGTCCTGCTCTTGGAAAGGTGGTTGGTGCGAATTATGGAGCGCGGAGGAAGGTAGGAGGAAGATGAGGAAGATCAGTTTGTAGTGACCCCCAACCAGAGGCTAGGGAAATCAAGGCTCCTTCTCTACATAGAAGTGCTTGTATGCTCCATTACCTCCAAATGATCCTCGTATTAAGGCCACAACAAATGAACAACAGTTACTTGGGTGGCCACCCTCGGATACCCCCCGGTCACAAAACAAAACTCAGCACTTTCATTTCCACGCACCACCAAATAGAGAGTACAAATGCAGGAAATGGAGACCTTGCTGATGATCAAACTGGAGGACATCTGTTGTGTCTGCTTCACGTTCTCAAATGTCACGTGGATAAAACATCAGCGATAGTGTGTACAGCAGTAGTGTGACAAGCGACGTAGCGGCATAAGCAGCGGAAGCTAGCGGCTAGCAGGCAACGGTGGCTGAAGCCTAGATGAAGCCGACCGCTGGCAATTCTTTATTTACCACTCACCCAACGGCATGCAATTGCAGGGCACACATCCAACCACACAGAGACCAGCTTATAGATCATGGTGCACGACTATCTGCGTCTCCAACAACCATGTTTTTGTATGTGTTCCGGACCCACTTAGACTTCTGGGTATCCAATATGACGAATGGCCTGAGCTCGCTCGCACGCCATAGAGGTGTTGCTCCTGCCAGCAGCACAGCGTTTCATATCTGAGCGGACTTCAGCACAGCTGGAGGAGTCCATTACAGACAATCGCATTAGGCTTGCACAGATAATGTGGATCGTTTGGGGGGACCTTTTTCATCAAAGATGAATCGGCATGGATTCTCTGATGATGTTGTCGGCCTCCAATTGCCGAGGTCAACACCCGGATTTTTTAGTTGCCGGTCTACGTCACATTCCTCTTCAAACAGAAATTGGTCCTCTTGAAAACTTATTATACTACAAATGATCATTTCTTACTGCATTTTTATTCTCTTTTCCAAACAGTTCATTTTGCTGGTTTTGCTAGTGAGGAGACTGTAAAGACAGCAAGGCTTCATGACAACACCGTTTATTCCATTTACTCATTTACTTAGAAGTTTTCGCATTGTCAATGGTTTTGAAGCTCATTTTGCTGTGAGAACAAGCTATGAATTATGGTACTTTGAACAGAATTGTGGCTTCATAGTGCATTTCTCCATTTACAATTTTTAATAGTGGCTTGATAAGACATAATTTATAATTTTTTTGGGGTCATGTTGCTGTGAGATACACAATAAATCATGGTTTCCTTTGGAACAGAAAATGTTCTTTTAAGTGGCATTTTCCCTGCACAATTTTAATAGTGGCTGAGAAGTCATATTTAATTTTTTGGGGTCATGTAAGCTGTGAGATACTAGCAATAATCATGGTCTTTGGAACAGGATATGTTGGCTTATAAGTGGCATTTCTCCCTCACAATTGTTAACAGTGGCGAGAAGTCCTTTTATTATAATTTTTTGGGTCATGCAGCTTTGACATGCAGCTATACTACAGGTCCTATTCTTAAAAATTTTTGTTTATAACAGACATTTGTTCTTCACAAATTGTCAAGTGGGCTAAAGGCGTCATGCTATGAATTTTTGGGGGCATGTTTGCTGGTGACATGCAGCTATAATACAGGTCCTATTATAAAAAAAACTGTTGTTTCTAAACAGGACATTTGTTCTTCTCAATTGTCATAAGTGGATCAAGGGTCATGCTTTTGAATTTTTGGGGGCATTTTGCTGTGACATGCAAGCTATACTACAGGTCCTATATAAAAAAAATGTTGTTGTCTAAACAGACCTTTGTTCTTTCTCAATGTGTCCAAGTCGGATCAAGGGTATGCTTTAATTTTGGGGGCATGTTGCTGTGACATGAAGCTATAATACTGGTCCTATTATATAAAATTGTTGTTATAACAGTCATTTGTTCATTCACAATTGTCAAGAGGTGTGGATAAAGGGGGATGGTGCTGTCAGAGAAACAGGAAATAAGGTAGATAGGACACTGTTAATGGAAACGGTATTGCAAAATGGACTTGTTTTGCAAGATCTTTAACATAGCTATCAATCCTGTATTGAGACAACCCATTTATTACAATTAAGAAAGGAAAACAAAGACATGGTGGGATTCAATCCTATTCATAAAATGTGTTTTATAGTATTTAACTACTAAAACACTTGACATGTAAAAATAGATGGTAAAAAAATTCTCTGAATTGTTACATGGGATGGTAAAGGAAAACTTGACCAGATGTAGGTTATTAAGAGACATGGAGTAATGGAGCACGGACAGAGAACAAAGTACAGAGCAATTTCCTCCAGCAAATTGAAGTATAACAAAGCAGAAAAAGAATGCCAAGATAAAGGAGGCACCTGGGCTTGGAACAGGAGCGCTTACCACCAGAATTTCCAATGTGAAGTCAATTGGTCAGCACTAATACGGAGGGGCAAGCGACTACCAGGTTCTTTCTTGACTGTGTACTGAGGAAGGGCTGGAGCTCTTACCTCACACTTCCGCTTCCGCACTCTGCTTCAGCTCGATCTGTTTTCGTTTGCTGCAGTCATAAGGGGCATTTTTTTTTTTTTTTTAACCGTGTTAATAGATGTCGGACGGCCAGCCTGGGCTCTCAACGCACCCACTGTAACTCCGGCCCCTAGCTGCTGCTGAACCTTGCGTGTGTTAATAGATGGACAGACGATAGCCTGGTATCTCACCGCACCAACTGTAAGCTGGGCAGCTGGACCTCCGTGTTAACAGATGGCTGACGACAGCAATGGCTCTCAACGTTAGGGGCAATTCAGGAGTGCTCTCATATTTCTCATAAAAAAATCAGATTTTTGAAAAAAGGTGATTTCAGTGAGGTTAAGTAGTGTCAACAAAAGGATCCAGGCGGGACACAATTGGACAATTTGAGGCTTTACATTTCTGGGCTGGGTCACTACAGGGTAGGCATCATTTTGATTCCAGGGGAGTCTGTCCCTAATCAATGAAGAAGATTTGGAGGAAAAATGGAAACCATTGATTGATTGGCTGTAACACTCTCAGAAGCCAGGAGGGCAATATGTCTTCTCAACTAAGAAGGTGTTTTGGGGATGATTAGGACATTTTTATTTACTGTTGGGTGTCGCGGTACGAGATTAATTAACACATTACACGTGTAAAAAATACCTTTAAAAACTGAAGGGAGGGGGTATTGCTGTAATGTTATCACACTTGAAACAAAGCAAAATGGTAATAATGTAAGAAATATAAATAAAATTCCCTTAATAAATTCTGTAAACAAATGTCTGTACCACAAAAAATTATACTAAATGAGAGTCACTGTACAAATAGCATAGTTGACCACCTTTGTGGATCTGTGGGTCATAACAGTTTAGGGGTCATGGCTGTGGCCCAGGACAGGTATAGTCTATGGTTCAGTGAAACTAAAATGGTGGTTGAAAGACTCACTTTTTCAGCACTTTTTAAATGTGCGGCTCATGCAGTTTTGGGCTCATGCTGTGCCACAGGACAGGTATTAGTTATGTCCAGTTCATACTAATAATGGTGTTGATAAGATCTACTATTTCCGGCACTTTTTAATATGTGAGTCTGACACGTTTAATGGTCATACTGCGGTCCAGTACAGGTATAGTCAATGTCCAGTTCAACTAAAATGGTTGGTTGAAAGACTCCTTTTTTCTGCCACTTTTTAATGTGGGGGGTCTGCAGGTTTCGGGGCTATGCTGTGGCCCAGGGACTGGTATAGTCAATGTCCATTCAACTAAAAATGGTGGTTCAAAGGACCTCCATTTCCCGGCACTTTTTTAATTTGGGGGACAGTCAGGATTAATGGTTCATTACTGCGGTTCAAGGAAAGGTATAGTCAATGTCCAGTTCAACTAAAATGGTGGTTGGAAGACCTCCTTTTTTCCAGGCACTTTTAATCTGTGGTCATGAAGGTTTGGGGCTCATGCTGTCTGTTCCAGGACAGGATATTCAATGTACAGTTCAAGTAAATGATGTTTCATAATCACTTACTGCCTTCTGGCACTTTTTAATTTGTGGGTCATGCAGGTTTAAGGGTCAGGCTGTGGTGCAAGACAGGGATAGTGAATGGTCTGTGAGTTTTTTTTCTGTGGCTTTTATAACCTAAGTGTGTTGCCTAAGATGTAGCACGTATCCATTTGACTATTGTGGATGTTAATTCCAGCTTCTCCAGCCCTGTTTGGGTGTAAGAATGAAGGTGTTGTTGCTCTCCCATAGACTTTAATGGTCATCGGTGATAATCTATCATCGACCATCGAATATCTTATTGGTTATTGCCGTTATCGACCATCGACCCGATGACGATAGTCAACGTAATCGCTCATCACTAGTAAGGATTCTAAAATGTTTGTGTGGTAAATTCTGCAGAGACGAGTTATGGCCAAGAGACGTCAACAAGACAGCCTGGGACAGATGGAGAAGAAAAAGGAAGTGAATAACTCCCTGGATGTTACTGTAGTGTAATCACTTATATGCCTGCAGAGACTGTGTACAACTGGTAGTCACCTGGGGTGGTCGTATTTGGTCACAGTTTGGCAGTATTATTTGGTCCTTAAGTAGCTAACAGTATAATGTTGTATCG
The DNA here is from genome assembly GCA_025379985.1 of Phyllomedusa bahiana. Taxonomy (NCBI): domain Eukaryota; kingdom Metazoa; phylum Chordata; class Amphibia; order Anura; family Hylidae; genus Phyllomedusa; species Phyllomedusa bahiana. Next base: position 48,527 of record JAODAL010017275.1, on the reverse strand, counting down.
TAATGCTAGTCATACAAAGCAGCAGAAGAGTGAAGAAATCAGGCAATACCTTTTACAGGCTACATGAGTAAATTTGATGGTAAGAGTTCAAGAGTTTTGGCTTTCTTCATTAGGTAATAAATAGAGATGGGCGAATTTCTCAAAAATTCGATTCGGTCACTTCGCCGAATTTTCCGACAAAATTTGTTTCGTTCCGAATTACTTCGGCACGAATCGCGTTAAAAAGCAGCTATTTCCAGGCTGCACAGAGCCTGCAGGGTGCTGTAGAACATTGTGCCATGCTTAAATATGCAGAGGGAGCTTGGTTTGGTCTTCATACAATGTTGTGTTTTAGTATGACACGCACTTGACTGTCGCCGCTCTTAGAATCGCTTCACTATAAAATTCCCTGGGCACTTAAGAGGGCAAAACTGACCAAAAAAACTGAAGGGGGAATGTAGCCTGATAAAGTCATGGCAGCGAAAGCTGGAAAAAAACAAGCTGAGAGCTCAGGTGGCAACATTAGTGACAGAGTGTGGAGGTGACGGCGGCAGCCACAGCAGCATGAGGTCAGGCAGTGGCACAATGACATTCTGGAGGTGGCAAAACACTAGGAAGCCACAGAGTGGCACAATGACTGAGAGCGGAGGTCACGGCGGCAGCAGTATGAGGTCAGGCAGTGGCACAATGACATTCTGGAGGCGGCAAAACAGTATTAGGCCACAGAGTGGCACAATGACACAGTGTGGAGGTCACGACAGCAGCAGCATGAGTTCAGGCAGTGGCACAATGACATTCTGGAGGCGGCAAAACAGTATTAGGCCACAGAGTGGCACAATCACACAGTGTGGAGGTCACGGCGGCAGCAGTATGAGATCAGGCAGTGGCACAATGACATTCTGGAGGCGGCAAAACAGTATTAGGCCACAGAGTGGCACAATCACACAGTGTGGAGGTCATGGCGGCAGCAGTATGAGATCAGGCAGTGGCACAATGACATTCTGGAGGCGGGAAAACAGTATTAGGCCACAGAGTGGCACAATCACACAGTGTGGAGGTCACGACAGCAGCAGCATGAGATCAGGCAGTGGCACAATGACACAGTGTGGAGGGCACGGCAGGAGTCACAGCAGCAGCATGAGGTCAGAGAGTGGCACAATGACATTCTGGAGGTGGCAAAACAGGAGGAAGCCACAGAGTGGCACAATGACTGAGAGCAGAGGTCACGGCGGCAGCAGCATGAGGTCAGGCAGTGGCACAATGACACAGTGTGGAGGACATGGCAGCAGCCACAGCAGCAGCATGAGGTCAGACAGTGGCACAATGACACAGTGTGGATGTCACGGCAACAGCAACAGCAGCAGCAGCATGAGGTCATAGAGTGGCACAATGACAGAGTGTTGAGGTGGGTGGCAATACCAGTCCCTGGTAAAGATGGTGGTAGGCAGATGGAGAAACTGGCAGCAGATGTGTGGCATCAGGCGGGTGGCGGCATCAGAATAGTGGCTGAGGCAGGTAGTTTGAACCCAGACTGACGCCTAAGGCATTGGTGTGTGGAAATCCTGGCCGATCCACGCCTGATTCATCTTGACAAAGGTCAGTCGTTCCACATTTCCCGTGGACAAGCGGGTTCTCCTTGGGGTAACGATGGCCCCCGCCGCACTGAACACCCGCTCTCTTGCCACACTACTGGCCGGCAGGACAGCTTCTCCACTGCAAACTCGGCAAGTTGCGGCCACACATCTAGTTTGGCTGCCCAGTAGTCCAGCGGATCTTCTAACTGAGGTGGCAGAGTGCTGTCCAAGTAGGCCACAACCTGTTGGTTCAGGGACTGCTCCAGGTCCTGCTGCTGCTGCTGCTGGCGACTGCCCTCCTCACTAGGCGGGTGAAGGAAGCTGCTCATCAGTGACTCCAGACTTAGGTTACTACTGATGGAGCTGGTACTGCTCCTACTCCCCCACCTTCCCCCAGCAGCCGCGGCAGTAGTACGTGAGCGCTGAGGAACCCCCCGGTCAGAACTGTCAGAGGAGGGACGATGCCGCACATAGGCAGCGGCCAACTGATTACGGAGGATTTCCCTATAGTATTTGAGTTTGTCTTCCCTCTCAATAGCTGGGAAAAAGGCTCCCATTTTGGACCGGTAGCGAGGGTCCAATAGGGTGGAGAGCCAGAAGTCATCCCTCTGCCGGATGCTGACTATTCGGTTGTCACTAGCCAGGCAAATAAGCATGCTGCGGGCCATCTGCACAAGTGACTCCGAGGGGCTCCCTGCCTCCATTTCCACTGTATACTGCCACGGTGCTTGGGGGTCATCTGCCTCATCTTCCTCATCTCCATCCACCTCCTCCAGCTGCTCCTCCTCTCTTGTCACCTGGGTAGAAAATCCACTCATTTCACCAGACAATGCTTTTGCTCCAATGTCCTCCTCCTCCATTTCAGTCCCCATCGGACTCATGTGTCCACGAGATGTAGTCGCCATGTCTCCAGTCCCCTGCCCAGACAGATTTTTCAGCATCTGTTCCAGGACATGAAGCAGTGGAATGACGTTATTCATCCCGTAGTCCTGGCGACTGACAAATAACGTCGCCTCCTCGAATGGCCTCAACAAACGGCAGGTGTCACGCATGACCTGCCACTGGCTGACATCAAAGTTACACAGGGGAGTACTTCTGTCTGCCTGGATCATCAAAAAATCGTTAATGGCCTTTCTCTGTTCATACAGTCGGTCCAACAGGTGCAGGCTGGAAATCCAGCGGGTGGAAACATCGCAGTGTGTGTTGGGGGAGGCCGTTCTGCCGCTGCAACTCGAGGAGGGTGTTCCTGGCTTTGTACGAATGGATAAAGTGCATGCACAGTTTCCTGGCCATTTTCAGAATGTTCTGAAGATCGGTGGAAGACTTCAGGAACCTTTTCACAACCAGATTGAACACGTGCGCCATGCAGGGTGCATGGACCATCCCTCCTCGGTGCAGCGCGGACACCATGTTCCTCCCATTGTCCGTCACCATGGTTCCGATTTTCAGTTGGCGCAGAGAAAGCCACACATCGATTTCTTGCTGCATGACGCGGAGCAGTTCCTCCCCTGTGTGACTTCGTTCGCCGAGGCAAGCCAGGTGTAGAACTGCGTGACACCGCTGTGCCCTACAAATGTGGTATGATGGAGCAGTACTTGTGGAGGCTGAGATGGTGGTGGTGGTGGAGGAGGAGGAGGCGGACATTGGCGCAGGTGCAGCAGTTTGACAATGTGGAGGAGAAAGCGGCGTCTCTTGTCCAAGTTGTTGGTGTGCCTGGGCTGGAAGCACATTCACCCAGTGGGCCGTAAAGGACATGTACTGGCCCTGACCGTAGTTACAGCTCCAGACGTCCGCGCTGCCGTGCACCTTGGAACAAACTGATAAGCTCAAGGACTGACCCACCTTCTGTTCTACATATTTATGAAGTGCTGGTACTGCCTTTTGGAAAAAGAAATTACGGCTTGGAACTCTCCATCTCGGCTCGAGCCATTAGTTCTCTGAACGGTGCAGAGTCCACCATTTGGAAAGGGAGGGACTGCAGTACCAACAACTTGGACAGGAGCACCTTAGGATGGTTGGACGCATACTGTTGTCTCTTTGCAATCGCCTCGCTGAACGACTGCTGGCACCATGAGTAGCGAGGAGCAGGAGCATCTGGACCGGGAGATGATGTCAAAGAGAAACAGCTCCCTTCTGCAGAGGTGGTGGAGCCTTGACGGGCTGCAATGGCATGCGTGCCACTGGGTGCTATCGCCGAGTATCGGATTTTACCGCCAACGCTCCGCACTGAGTGACTACTGCCGCCGCTGCCTCGCTGAGCCCCTGTGCCGCTACTTTATTGGACCTGAGAAGAGGGTTTATTACCAAGTGGCAGCTTGGCTCCCGAACTCACACTGCTGCTATCCTGCTGACTCACGGCCACACGACCCACTTGCTGGCTGCACCGCTGCCTGACGCGCAAGCTGACGCCCTCTTCTCCTGACGATGATGAAGCCCTTGCCTCACCCGGCTCCCAAGTGCGGTCGGCTACATCATCATCTATTTGTGTTTCATCGTCACTGCTGTCCTCATCACAGGTCTTGGTATGCAGAGGCTGACCTCTCACAACATGACCTCCCATGCCACTCTCCACATCTATACTTTGCCGCCTACTGCAAGACGCAGGGGATATTGGCCCCATTTCTTCGCTGCCAAGTAGCTGCTGACTGCCCTCCTCAAATTGTTCATCCTCGCTATATAGTGGCGCTGAGCCCAGACCACATAGTAGATCTCTGGCTGAGGGAACCTGATGGGACAGAGGCGGGTAGAGGACAGGTGAGGGCCGCTGACCCGCTCCCGGGCCATGCCAACTAAGGGTTGTGTCTGACGTTCCCACCGACTCTTGGCTGGGGTTGTCAGATGTCATCTGGGAGGAAGAGGATGACCTAGTCAACCAATCAAGAACCCTTGGGTTGCTGAACAACACACGGCCGCTAGATGACAGCGGCAGTTGTGGCCTCACCGAGTGACCCCTGCTGCGACGTCCCCGTGCTGTGCTGCAACCTGGGGCCTGTTCCAGGAATGTGTGTGCCACTGCCACTCGCAGGTGCAGAGCCTGCGACTTCTCTGTCTGACATACTGTTTGTTCGAAAATGTACAGACACTGTTTGATGATGATATCTGTATATGATAAATATACACCCTGTTTTTGACTCCAAATGAACCCAGTAACAAGCTTGGGTAACCCTTGGATATAAATTGCGCTCCACAAATGGCCAGGAAAATTTTACTTGTATGTGTCGTTTAAAAACACTGTGTGTTTTACTAAATGTAAAAGCACAAACAGGCTTAATTAACCTTCGGACATGAATTAGGCTACAGGAAAAATGTATATATTTTGGCGTTGAAAAAGACGGTTTCTTGGGGTCAGCACACCAGCAAAACAACGCTTAATTAACCCCTGGATGTAAATTGCGCCAAAGAATTGAGCCGCACAAACTAGTAGCTTTGTAGCGTGTTACAATTGTGTGTTTTCTACGCCACACAACCAGAGATACAGTTGTAATTAACCTTTGCTTGTGAATTAGGCTACAGGAAAAATTTATATATTTTGGCGTTGAAAAAGACGGTTTATTTTTGTCAGCACACCAGCAAAACAACGCTTAATTAACCCCTGGATGTAAATTGCGCCAAAAAATTGAGCCGCACAAACTAGTAGCTTTGTAGCGTGTTACAATTGCGTGTTTTCTACGCCACACAACAAGAGATACAGTTGTAATTAACCTTTGCTTGTGAATTAGGCTACAGGAAAAATTTATATATTTTGGCGTTGAAAAAGACGGTTTCTTGGGGTCAGCACACCAGCAAAACAACGCTTAATTAACCCCTGGATGTAAATTGCACCAAAGAATTGAGCCCCACAAAATAGTAGCTTTGTAGCGTGTTACAATTGCGTGTTTTCTACGCCACACAACAAGAGATACAGTTGTAATTAACCTTTGCTTGTGAATTAGGCTACAGGAAAAATTTATATATTTTGGCGTTGAAAAAGACGGTTTCTTGTTTCAGAACACCAGCAAAACAACGCTTAATTAACCCCTTGATGTAAATTGCGCAATAGAATTGAGCAGCCAAAAATGAAGTGGTATTTGTATTGTAAAAACGCTGTTTCTTTAAATGAATACAACAGGAACTGGCTTAGATCCCACTTGGATATTGAATGTATATGCAGCTACAGTGGACGCACACTGGATTTCAGATCCAATACCCCAAAAAATTAGAAATAGAACATTAAGAGAACAGTCTCTGAGACAAGCTGAGACACCCCACAGAAATCGCTATATAAAAATCAATTCTTCAGTAAGAGCTATCAGCCGCGGCAGCACCTTCCCTGATGAGCACAGTGAGAGGAGTGTGAGCTCCCAGCGTCGCGCCCGGACTTATATAGTGCGGTGACGTCACAGAATCCCGCCGGTCTCTGATTGGCTTCACCTCTGCACATGTCATGCAGGCTATGCCCTTCTTCCTCCCAGAGTGCTTTGCCCCATGTAGCGCCATGTGCTTGCAGCCATTTTATCAATCAAAAGCACACTTCGTTCACCCGAAGTACCCCAAACTTCGACTTCGTTCCGAACCAAAGTTTTCCTGAAATTCTAAACGAATTCCACTTCGTTAGAATCGATTCGCCCATCTCTAGTAATAAACAAGAAACTGAAAATTCGCAGACTTTCTATACACATTAGACAGGGTCTTAAAGGATCTTAAAACCTTTCAAAATAAAGTGCAATATAAACAAAGAAGTTATTTACAGCAGGACTAGAAATAAACAATCTGGAAAATTGTGAAGCAAGACAAGAGGATCATCAGCTCCTGCTGTTATCTTGTTGGCTATCAGGTGGTGATTTGTGGCCCCCACAATTCACACATAGGGCGACGTGAAGCTAGCATGGGTATTGAGCCCATATTGCAAAGTTTGAAATTTTTGCATTAGCTTAAATTCCCATTTCTTCCTCTCCCTCTGCTTCTTAAAATGTCCCATTAAAATCACAACCTGCAAATCTTCAATTGAGTAGTCCTTGCAGGACAAATGTGAAGTCACTTGGAGATCTGTCCAGCTGTTATTAATAGTGCATCAGTGCATGTTTATGCATTGACTGATTCTGTGCCCTGTTTCCCCCACATAGAGGTCTGTGGTGGGACATTGCACACACATAATCAGATGCACATTGGAAGGCCTGAATCTGCTCTGACAGTGGGACAGGTTCATTGTCAGAGGTGTGAATGTGCCTGTCACGGATGTGCCTGCGACCCTTGTTCCGGTTCGCAGAGGCATCCATGCCCCGCTGCTGAGCGGCGCCGTGTCCCACACGTCGGGTCGCGGGCGCACTCGTCCCCCTGCCGGTGCCCAGTCTCACCCGGCCATGCTCCTGCTCCGGCTGTCTTTGTCCCTCAGCACTTGCGGTCCCGCTCCCTAGGGCGCGCACGCGCCGGCAGTGTTAAATTTAAAGGGCCAGCGCGACGGTAATTGGCTATTGCCGGTCGCTTCCCCTATTTAAAGGGGTGTTGCCAAGACGGCTGTCCCCTACCTCACAGGCTGCCGCTGGTCTCCTGGGTCTTGAGATCGGGGGCGTTCTCTGCTTGAGTAGTTTAAAAAAATCCGCCCTCCAGACGGCACTTAGTGACGTCATCGCGCTGCAAGTCGTGTGCGGCGCTCCTGCCGGCTGCCAGGGAGGCAGGGAGCAGGACAAAGATCCAGAATCGACAGAAACGTAGAAGACCATGTAAGGGATCGGGGCAAAGACCTAGAATATACAGAAACGTAGAAGACAAGCAGTAAGGGATCGGAGCAAAGAACTCGAACATAGAAAAGCGTAGACATGGAGTTTGGGAAACATCCTGCTCCTGCAGTGTTTCACTGTACAATGTGAGTGAGGATGGCAGGACAATCTGAAGAACAGCTAGCACATCCCCCCCACTCAATCAAAGCACAGTCCCTGAAGATTTTGTGCGAACAGGAAGGAGGGGGGAAGTGAGTAGCAGACACACTGTGCTGGCCAGGAGAGGAGCTACTGCGCCTGTCAGAGCGTGCACGCTCCTGAGGGGGGCTTCAGAGGAATAGATAAGAACCACACAAGCGCGGCCAGACAGGTAGTAGGCTTAGAACTGGTCGACTCCAATGACAACCAGCTGACACAGTGATAAGGTAACTAAGGCTACAGCTGTGGCACCTTACACTTTTTTTAATGACATGCAATTAGGAAAGTGCCAAACTTATGATTTCTAAGCATCCCACGTCGACATTGCATGGTGGCAAAACCCCTTTAAGCCTGCCTCTTCCCAGTAACCTCGCCGGATCTTTGGTGCCCATTGCCTATTGAGAAAGCGTTCCTGAGTCTTGCTCTGATTACCGTGTACCGTACCATTTGCCTCCGTTCCTATACCTCGAATCTTGCCGCCTGCCTTGACCTTCCTGCCTGTCCACGACCACGAACAATTGCCTCCTGTCCTGTACTTTCTGCCTGTCCCCGACTACGAATCTGCCTTCTGATTTTGTACCACGCTACACCTCGGCTGCCTCCGCAAGCAAGTCATGTCAGGGGTAGCGACCTGGTAGACTCCCGCAGCAGCAAGTCCATCCCGCTTTGCGGCGGGCTCTGGTGAAAACCGGGACCTACTTAGATCCGCACCCTGGCGTGCGTTACGCCATCACTTGCGGTGGTCCAGAGGATCCACTACCGCTGCCCGTGACAGTAAGATCCGACCATGGATCCCGCCAAGGTGCCACTGCCCAGTGTGGTGGACCTAACGACCATTGTTGCCCAGAAGTCACAGCAACTGGATCGACAGGCACAGCAACTAAACAAGTTGTCCACCATGATGCAGCAGCTCGTCACCTCCCAGCAGCAACCTCTGCTATCTCTTGTGGTTGTTCCAGCTCCGGCGGTTCCTCTGGCCCTGGTGGGCCCCAAGCTCCGGTCATCGCTCCCATCTAAGTACGACAGAGATCCGAAACTCTGCAGGGGATTCATCACCCAATGTTCGATGCACGTGGAGCTGATGGCCGACCAGTTCCTGTCCGAACGATCAAAGGTGGCATTTGTGGTTAGCCTGCTCTCCAGAAAGGCCCTGGCATGGGCCACACCTCTGTGGGATAGGAACGACTCAATAACGGCGGATCTACAGGCTTTCCTCAGGAAATTCCACAGCGTGTTTGAGGAACCAACACATGCATCCTCTGCCAAGACGGCCCTCCTAACCCTGCACCAGGGGAATTCATCTGTGGGAGACTACGCGGTGTAGTTCCGCACCTTGGCCTCAGAGTTAACTTGGAACGAGGCCACTCTGTGCGCCACCTTTAAGAAAGGGCTTTCCAGTCGGGTTAAGGATTGTTGGCCACAAGAGACATTCTGTCCTCCCTCAGCGACTTGATCCAGTTGGCCACTCTCATCGACGTGCATTTTACTGAAAGGGAAGAGGAGCTTCGGCAAGAGCTTGAGTTAGCCCGACCACACCGGTTCCCATGTCTGGCACCGGTGTTCCAGAGACCTCCTTTACAACAGTCACCAATCCCTTCTGAGGAACCCATGCAGATTGACCAGGCGCAGCTCTCTGAACAAGAGTTGGCCCGACATCGGCTACGGAACTTGTGCCTTTACTGTGGCAGCCCAGAGCATTCCCAGAGGAATTGCCCTCAACGTCCCAAGCATTTGGGAAACTCCCGCACCTAGGTTCCGTGGGAGAGGTGTTCCTAGGTGCAAATTCCTCCTCTCCAGGCTTGATGATGCTGGTACAGATCGTGACTGATGCTGATTTTACGTTTCAGGTCTCCGCCTTCCTGGATTCTGGTTCAGCCGGGAACTTTATCCACTGCTCCCTAGTTATGCAGTATCGTGGTCCACCTGGATAGGCCGCTGGTGATCTCCTCGGTCAGGGGTGAGCTGCTAAGCGACACTATTCAATTCATCACCAAGCTGCTGTCTCTCCACGTAGGAGTCCTGCATAAGGAGAAGATCTCCTTCTACGTGCTACTTCGCTCCTCCTTGGCGGTTCTCCTCGGGCTTCCTTGGCTGTGGCTCCACTCTCCTACACTGGACTGGACGTCTGGAGAAGTAACTTGCTGGGGTCCTAATTGCCTGAGTCGTTGTCTGGTGGCACCTCGGCCGGTGCTTCCCTGCTCTCGCTCGACCCTCCGCGAGCTGTTGCCCAGCCTACCTGCCGAATATCTGGAGTTCGCCGATGTTTGTTCTGAGAAACAAGCAGAGAGACTCCCTCCTCATCAACCATACGACTGTCCTATCGACCTGCTGCCAGGTACCAGTCCCTCTAGGGGCAGAGTCTACCCCTTGTCCGTTCCCGAGACACAAGCCATGTCGACATATATTCGGGAAAATCTCCAGAAGGGGTTTATACGAAAGTCCTCCACTCCCGCGGGTGTGGTTCCTTACAGCCCTGCATTGATAACCGGGGTCTTAACAAGATCACAGTGAAGAATTGGTACCCTCTGCTGTTGATCACAGAGCTTTTCAACCATCTACGGGGTGAGAAGATCTTCACCAAGTTGGATTTGAGGGGGGGCCTACAATTTGATCGAGTACCTGGTCATGCCATTTGGACTGTGTTCGTGAATGACATCTTCAGGGATCTCCTTTATACCTGTGTCGTGGTATACCTGGACGACATCTTGGTGTACTCACCGGATCTAGAGACTCACCGCATCCATGTTCGCCAGGTACTGGGGCGTCTTCGAGCTAACCGCCTGTATGCCAAACTAGCGAAGTGACTCTTTCATCAAGCCAGCCTTCCATTTCTGGGCTACATCATCTTTGACCAGGGCCTACGGATGGACCCAGCCAAGTTGTCGGTCGTGTTGCAATTGCCACGCCCAGTCGGCCTTCGGGCCATACAGTGGTTCCTGGGTTTCTGCAATTATTACCGGCAGGTCATCCTGCACTTTTCCACGCTGGTGGCTCCCAATGTGGCCCTCACGAAGGAAAGCGCAAATCCACGCAGCTGGCCCTCCGAGACCGAGGAAGCATTCATTAACTAAAAACTGCCTTTGCCACCGCATCTATCCTATCGCGGCCGGATCCCGCGAAACCCTTCTCGCTTGAAGTAGATGCCTCATCAGTGGGAGTTGGAGCAGTCCTCACGCAAAAGGGATCCACAGGCAAAACGGTCACATGTGGCTTCTTTTCCAAGACATTCTCGCCGGCGGAAAGAAATTACACTATTGGAGACCGGGAGTTATTAGCCAACAAACTGGCATTGGAGGAGTGGCATTATCTGCTGGAAGGTGCTCGGCATCCCATCTGTATCTACTCAGATCACAAGAACCTCCAGTACCTCCAGACGGCTAAGCGACTCAAACCGTGCCAGGCTAGGTGGTCGCTCTTTTTCCCCCGGTTTAACTTCCAGATCCACTTTCGTCCCGCGGAAAAGAATATGAAGGCAGACGCCCTCTCTAGCACCTTCAACGTGGTGGGTGAAGAAATGACCCCGGAGCACAAGCTCCTGTCGACCCACGGAGGGTCTCGTCGGGGAAGACATACGTAAGCCCTGCGCTCCGTAGGCGTATCCTGGAGTGGGGACACTGCTCATTGGTGGACGGATATCCCAATGCTCGCAAGACGTTTCTCCTGATCTCACGGTTCTATTGGTGGCAGGACCTCGCTAAAGATGTCAAGGAATTTGTTGAGTCGTGTACCTCCTGTGCCCGTAACAAGACACCCCGTCACAAGCCGGCGGGGCTCTTGCACCCACTACCCATCCCTACCCAACCATGGTCTAATGTGGCGATAGACTTTGTAAATGAACTTCCTCCTTCGTCCGGTAACACTGTTGTCTGATCGTTTTTCACAGATTGGTTTTCCAAAATGACCTATTTTGTCCCTTTGCCAAGCCTGCCTTCTGCCCCGCGCCTGCCCGAGCTGTTTTTTCACCACATTTTTTGTTTGCACGGACTTTCTCTGCAGATTGTCTTGATTCAAGGGGCCCAGTTCGTTCCCAAATTCTGTCGGGCCCTTTGTTCTCAACTCCAGGTGAAGCTTGATTTCTCCTCAGCTTACCACCCCCAGACGAATGGCCAGGTGGAGAGAGTCAACCAGGTTCTGGGGTGTTACCTGCGCCACTTCGTCTCAGCTCGACAAGATGACTGGTCCAACTTGCTTCCGTGGGCGGAATTTTCGTATAATTCCCTAGACTCGGAGTCCGCGGGTGCCTCTCCCTTCTACATCGTGTACGGCCTGCATCCCCGCCCACCTCTCCCGCTGGCATCCCCGTCTGAGGTTCCGGCGGCAGATGCACTGGTCCAGGACATGAAGACCATCTGGTCCCTGACCCGCCAATCTCTGCTCCGTGCTTCTGAGCGCACGAAGGCTCAAGCAGATAAAAGAAGAAGTCCTCCTCCAGTCTTCTCCCCGGGTGACAAGGTGTGGCTGTCGGCCAAATATGTCCGCCTCAAGATCCCAACCTACAAACTGGGACCCCGCTTTTTGGGACCTTTCGAGGTCCTTAAGCGCATAAACCCGGTGGCCTATAAACTCCGGCTCCCACCTACCATGCGCATCCCGAACTCCTTTCATGTCTCGCTACTAAAACCCCTGGTCCTGAATCGTTTCTCTCGGAAGACAGTCCCTCCTTCGTCTGTGGCTGATGCCTCCAATGTCTTTTTGGTCAAGGAGATCTTGGGTATGAGGAGGACTAGAGGGAAACGATATTTTCTCGTTGACTGGAAGGGGTTCGGGTCTGAGGAAAGGTCTTGGGAGCCGGAGGAGAACATTCTGGACCATAACATCATCCAGAAATTCCTCCAGACCAGAAAGAGGAGGTGGCCAAAGGGGGGGGGGTGGTACTGTCACGGATGCCCCTGCAACCCTCGTCCCGGGTCGCAGGCGCATCCGTGCCCCGCTGCTGAGCGGCATCGCGTCCCACACGTCGGGTTGCGGGCGCGCTCGTCCCCCTGCCGGTGCCCAGTCTCACTTACCCGGCCACACTTCTGCTCCGGCTGTCTCTGTCCCTCGGCGCGCGCGCCCCGCCAGTGTTAAATTTAAAGGGCCAATGCGACGGTAATTGGCTATTGCCGGTCGCTGCCCCTATTTAAGCCTGCCTCTTCCCAGTAACCTTGCCGGATCTTTAGTGCCCATTGCCTATTGAGAAAGCGTTCCTGAGTCTTGTTCTGATTACCATGTACCGTACCGTTTGCCTCTGCTCCTCGACCATGAATCTTGCAGCCTGCCCTGACCTTCTTGCCTGTCCACGACCACGAACCATTGCCGCCTGCCCTGACCTATCTGCATTTCCCCCGACTACGAGCCTGCCTTCCGATTGTGTACCATGCTACACCTCGGCTTCCTCCGCAAGCAAGTCATGTCAGGGGTAGCGACCTGGTAGACTCCCGCCGCAGCAAGTCCATCCCGCTTTGCGGCGGGCTCAGTTGAGAACCCGGACCTACTTAGATTCCGCTCCCTGCCGTGGCTTACGCCATCGCTTGCGGTGGTCCATAGGATCGCCTACCGCTGCCCGTGACAGTGGCTACAGGTCTTGCACTTGATTTTCAGGCAGGATGAGGTGCCATTTACTGTTCTGGCCTTCAGGACACTCAATGCAAAAATTGTCATAGGTAAAGAGAGGGGGAACTGGGAAAATTTCTTCAAATCTGTTGTCCCGGTGTAGCTCATGTTGAAATTCTCTAGCAATTCTTTGTAGGATCTCCAGCTGAGGATTAGAGGTGACAATTAGGGACACTCGAGCTTCATCATGGGATTCTTTGTATGTGACCAGACTGTCCCTGTTGATGGCTGCTGTCTTTGGTTGTCTGTAACTTTTGGTTTGTATCCCAGTCTGAGGAATTATGTCCTAAGATCCAGGAGGTGCTTGTTCTGGTCTGCTTTATCAGAGCAAATACGACTGAATCATATAGTCTGGCTGTATAAAATAGATTGTTTTGTGTGTTTGAGGTGGAAACTGTCGTTTCTCATTCGCTGAAGATATTGGTCCTCTCCAAAAGCAAAATAGCTCTGGGTAAGAACAAATTGTATGAGTTTTGTGACTGGTTTTGTTGGGAAGTTTTATTTCTCGAGTTGCACCCGACATGCTGCAACTCAATCTTTGTGGGGAATGTTTGCATACAAGGATTCCACATCCATGGTGTCCAAAATAATATCATCGGACAGTAAACCTAGGGCATTGAGTTTCTTGAGAAGGTCAGTGGTTTCCTGGATGTAGCTAGTAGTACAGTGGGGAAAAAAGTATTTAGTCAGCCACCAATTGTGCAATGACGTTAGACCCCTGTCATTGCCAACAAAGGATTTATAACAAAGTATTGAGATGAACTTTTGTTATTGACCAAATACTTATTTTCCACCATAATTTGCAAATAAATTCTTTCCAAATCAGACAATGTGATTTTCAGGATTTGTTTTCTCATTTTATCTCTCATAGTTGAGTTCTACCTATGATGTTAACTACAGGCCTCTCTCGTCTTTTTAAGTGGGAGAACTTGCAGAATTGGTGGCTGGCTAAATACTTTTTTCCCCCACTGTATCTCTGACCAGGAGTTTTAGGAGGTTTTCCACCCAACCCAAGATTTTTTCTTTCAATTTCCTAATGCCAAAAATGAAAGGCCTCCCATGGTTGCCATCTTTGTGGATCTTGGGGAGCATATAGAAGCAGCCTGGCCTGGGATCTCCTGGGATGAGCAGTTTTACCTGTTTCTGGATCTGTATTGGAAACTTCTTGATCATGTCCATCAGTTGTTTTTTATGAGCCTCTGTGGGGTCACTTTGAAGTTTGGAGTAATGGATGGGCTTGGACAGCTGTCTGTTCACTTCCTGGATATAGTCAGAGGTGCTCATTATGACTGTTGTGCCCTCTTTGTCAGCAGGTTTTATTATGTCCTGATCTCCTTTTAGTGAAGCAATAGCCCTCTGTTCCCTCAGGGTTCGGTTATGAACCTGTTTCTTTTGTTTCTTCATGATTTCGGATTTTACTTTACTTCTGAAGCAATTGATGTATTTATTAAGTGTTGAGTTAGTTCCAGGAAGTGGGGTCCAGGTAGATTTTTTGGTGGGTTTCCTTATGAGCAGAATACCAATGTCATAGAAATATTCCCTCAGTCTTATTTTTCTGAAATAGAGTTGGCTGCTGCCAATGTGTCCTGAGGGGCAGAGGGTGAGACCTTTGGAGAGAACTGACATTTCTTGTTTGTCTGGCTTATAGGAGGAGAGGTTCACAGCACAGCTCTGGTGAACTTGGCATATGCTTGTATCTGTAGTGATGAGACCTTTCTTCCCCAGTCTATGGAGCTTTTTCTTTAGGGCCTATCAGGAAGTAGCATACCTTTGAGTCACATCTAACCAATTAAAGTGGTTGTCTTGTGAAATTGCAGGTGGGCGACAAATATGTATTCACTGACTTTAACTTTATTGTATTTTTCACAGTTAGATAACAAATTGCCAAAACAATGTGTATATATAAGAAGTAAGATAACTCAGAAGTCCATAATATAGGTTAAGTTCCCCTGTGGTGGTGGCAGTCTCTCTTCAGTGGCACGCTTGTGAGATGAAAGACTCTCCATCAACGCCTATCCTGAGACCTCATACATAGGTTGTCTTTATCTAGTTCTCTGAACAGGGGCACTCGACAACCCCTTAACTTGTTTGACTGTATAGCACACACAAGACTCACTCTCTGCGTGAGTAAACACTTCCTGTCACACTTCCTGTCTCTCTGCCCCTTTTCCTCCCTTCTCTCTTGTATTCCCCTTTGCCTGCCACAGCCCCTTACCTTCTGTGTTTTGGCACCATCTACTGGACAAGAGGTCACACAGCAGTCCCTTGTTACACCTTCATAAGTGTAAAAAAAATGGCTGCTTCTTGGGAGTCTAAAAATAGAAAGAAAAAGTTAATGCACCTCTGAAGACCACTCTGCTTCAGCACTTCTGGTACTCCCCACTGATGATATCACCTACCTCAGTTACATGATGCTTCAGCCAATTACAGGCCTCAGTATTTTTTCCTGTAGAAACAGCACATGACCGCTGAGGCTAGTGATTGGCTGTAGAGTGACAAGATCAATGCATGTGATGTCATCGGCAGGGAGCAGCAAAAATAGCATTAAATCTGTAAAAGAGAGGACTTGGAAAGGAGAGGCCTTCAGAGGTGATTTAACACATTTTTTTCCATTTTTAACCCCTTCACGCAAAAGGACATAATGGTAAGTCCTGATTGCATGTCACTTTCTGCAGTTGGATATACTGGTATGTCCAGGACATCATGCGGGCTTGCTGTCAATTAACCCTGTAGATGTGACCACAACAGCTAAGGGTAAGAGAGGGAGGGGGCTCCCTCTGTCTCCATCGGACACCTGTGGTGTAATCGCAGGGTTCCGATGGCTTCCACGACCACCAGAAAGCCTAAGAGTTACCATAGGAGTTACCATGGTGACATGTCCTGCTATAAATTGTAAGAGCAATCTACAAATCGCTGAGTCAAGTCCCCTATGGGAACAAGTGAAAAAATGTTAAAAGGTAAAATAAAAATGTAAAAAAATAAAAACAAACACAAACATAAATAAACAAAAAACAATTTGACTACCCTTCTCCCATTACAAATGCCAATCATCCCAAAAGAGATCAAAAATAGAAAAAGTACACATATCTGGTATCGTCGCATGTGTTATGACCCAGCCTAAAAATATCTCATGTTATTTAACTCTCAAGGTGAACAGCATAAAAAATAAAACAAAAAAAGATGACAGAATGTCAATTTTTATTTAGCCCACAGCACATTAAATATAATAAAAAGCAATCAAAAAGTCATATAGATGCCAAAGAGGTACCAATCAAAACATAAGTTAATCCAGCCAAAAAAAAGCCTTTGCACATCCTTTTTTTCCGTTTGAATATGGAAAAAAGTTGTGGCTATCAGAAGATAGTGATGCATAAATTTTGTTTTATACAATAAAAGCCATTAAAAAAGTGTTACAAAATAAAAAAAAATATATAAAATTGGTATCGCTGTAATCGTATCAACCAATGGAGTAAAACTAACATGTAATGTATACTGCACGGTGAACACTGTAAAAATAAAAATAAATAAAACTACCATGATTGCTATATTTTATTCATCCCATCATCTAATATTGTTGATAAAAAGCTATCAAAGTGTAATATGAACCCCAAAATGGTACCAATACAACTGTCAAATCATCCCGCAAAAAACAAGTCCTTAATCAGCTTCATACTGAAATATAAAAAAAGTTATGTCTGTAAGACTATGATGACATAAAAGCACAAATTTTTACAAACACATTTCTATTGTGTAAAAGTAGTAAAACACAAAAAGCTATAAAAAAATGTATATTGTAATTGAACCGACCCGCATAGTCATGAAGTTTATACTGAATGGTGGACGCTGTAAAAATGAAGCCCACAAACAATGGTGGAATTGCATTTTTTTCTCCATGTTTACGGCCCAATGCTAAAGAAAACTGTAAAACACGTGCAGACTGAAATACACAATACACCTCTAGCTGAGTTCCCTGAGGGATGTTGAATCCAAAATAGGGTGACTGGAAGGTTTCACGTTTATTGGTTCTTTGGGGGCTTTATAAATGTAACATAGCCCCACAAAAATCTGTGTTCCGAAAGCCAGACAGCGCTCCCTCCCTTGTACACCCTGCCATTACCCAAACAGCAGTTTACACCCACATATAGGGTTTTGCCAGTACGGGAAGAAATTGTGTGCTTTTTTTCACGATTCTTTGTGAAAATGAAATTCAGCGCAAACTGCATATTATTGGAAACAATTTAGTTAACACTAAACATGTGTGAAACCTGGAAATATTCCTTAAGTGGTAGGATTTCCCAAATGAGGTCTTTTTAGGGGTGTTTATCAAGTTTTAGCCTTTAGGTTGTCTGCAAACCTGTAATGGCACCTAAAAATATCCTAATGAAAATGAGACCCCAAAAGTCTGGTAGGTGCTCCTTCTATTCTGAGGCTTTTGGTTGAGTCAAATTGTGGACTAGGGCCAAATATGGAATATATTTAAAGATTGGTACGCAATAATGGATACAAATGGAAAACCGGCAAAAAAAGTGAAATTTTGAAATTTCAACTCCTTTTGCTTTAATTTCTATGAAACAACTAGATGGTTAATAAACTTCCTAAATGCTGGTTTGAATACATTAAGGGGTATAGTTTCTTAGATGGAGTCATTCATGGAGGTGTCTAACAAACAGGCCCTTCAAAGTCACATTAAAACTGGACTGGTCCATAAAAAACATCTGTTGCAAAATTTCTTGAAAATGTAAAAATTGCTATTAAATTTCCAAGTCCCCTAATGTCATAAAACATAAAAAGACATTTAAAAATGATACCAACATAAAGTAGACATATTGTAGATGTTAGTTATGAACTGTTATGAACTGTTATGCGCAGAAAATTTTGAACTTAAAAATTGGCAAGTTTTTCAAACTTTTTATTGACATTACTATCTTGAAGTCATGTGTCATGAGAAAAAATCTCTAAATCACTTGGATAGGTAAAAGTGTAAAAAACACGTGTTAAATCTGAAAAATGGGCTGCTTCTTTTGGTCCAAAATGAACTGCTTCTTGCAGGAATTAAAGTTCATTTTTATCACATTAAGGGTATGTTCATGGCGTAATTGCGTTGCCCATTTCGCCACGTATTTGCGCTTTAATATGCCAATTACGTTAATTCATAGCTCTCATAGAGAACTATGAATTACGTCTCATCTCCCCCGGCGGACATGTCACTTCTTCATGGTGCTGCTAGTGAGAGTGAATAGGAACAGCCGTGGGCCGCCCGCTCCCGCCACCCCCCCCCCCATGCTTTAGAGGTATGCACTGGACAGCGTGTACTTCTAAAACACCCAGCGTATTGCGGCATGTACAGTATGCGCCCCAATACGCCGTGTGAACCTACCCTAATTGATAAACTCTATTAGAGTAGTATCTATACTTACTACCTTGAAAAGTCACTTCTGTGGGTGTCGACCTGCTGGCTACCATTGGAGAGCAAGATTAAGTCACAGAATTTACTGAATGATAATGGCTCTGAGAGAAACTCCACAGAACAAGTTTATTTTATACTGAGAGTGTTCCATGAAATCACATGATTAGTAACAAAATTACATTAACCTATAGTTATTCAAAACATAATTTAAATAAAGGCATTATGTATAACTACAACAAAGGCTGTTCATAATTGTTTTCATACCTCATAACAGTCGCAGCATTTCGTTGCTACGTTTTGGCTGGCCAGCTGCTATGAAGACCAAACCATAAATTTTTATGTGAAAAGAATCTGTGCAGAAGTTTTATTCAATTATCCATTGTTCTTATCAGTAAGCTCAGAAGAAATTCAAGGCTACAGTCGATTCACAGAAACATCATTTGAAACATATTCTAAGACAAACATTATTAGAATTAAAGAATATAAATATGATGTCACTCTAGGCTTGTTAGACTTGAATACATGTCTATATAATTTAACAACCCTTTTAGGAGTCATGAAACATACCATACAGTGCACAAATAATGAAACCATACAGTGGTCAAATAACATTGCTGAAAAAAGCTCAGTTAGTGCTTAAGAAATCCGACCATATCAAGAAAGTAAGGAAGGTATTTACATCTAACTAACTTTTGGCAAAAAATGCAATCCTTCTAGGGAAAAAATTGGTCTATACATACAGTCAGTGTCAGACTGGGGGGCCTGGAGCCCACGAGCAAAGTTGATTCTAGGTGGTCACTAATGAAGTTGATACTTAGAGCCTACCTTGCACATGACTGCACATACTGCAAATGCCTCCTGCTCTTTTCCTCTTGCTTTCTTAATCTTTTTCTCTGTATTTCTCCTTGAGAAGCAGTCCCAGGCCTTTAATACCCAGGGTACTACTATGCTTAGCGGACCACCACGGTCAGTGTGGCCCACTGAAGTTTTCCCATATTTCCCTGTGGGCCAGTCTGAATCTGCATACAGTCCCTAATGTACAGTATATCAGCAATGAGGCTGTGTGACACTACGTGGATGGGGTCCAACTCTTATTATTCACAAGTACTTTTATTTTTTAAGAAACTTATTTTGTGCAGGATTTTTAGCTTAAGATATAATTTCAGCAATACACCTTTTAACCTTCAATGCAGTAATATAAAAAAAAAATCCCAAAGCTCAAATTAGGTTAAATCACTAATGAGCTGTATAGAAATATCCAGACTGCTAAATATCCAGAAGCTACCAAATATAACAGAAAGGAGTAAAATAGTCATTAGAAGTAGAGACCAATGTACTCAAACTAAATGAGTTCATATGATATACCAAATCCAGATTAATAGATTTACTAGTAATTGATATCTGTACATGATGAGGGGAACAAACCAAAAGGAGAACTCATAAGTTAAACGACCACTGTGGCATAATTAACCTAATACTATAAGAACTCATATACATTTCAGAAAAAGGAAACAAGACAAGGCCAAGTCATAGAAGTTTTTATTATAATAAGTAATATTTAGAGATGGGCGAATTGATTCTAACGAAGTGGAATTCGTTTAGAATTTCAGGAAAACTTCAGTTCGGAACGAAGTCGAACTTTGGGGTACTTCGCGTAAACGAAGTGTGCTTTTGATTGATAAAATGGCTGCGAGCACATGGCGTTACATGGGGCAAAGAACTCTTGGAGAAAGAAGGGCATAACATGTGCAGAGATGAAGCCAATCAGAGACCGGCGGGATTCTGTGACGTCACCGCACTATATAAGTCCAGGCGCGACGCTGGGAGCTCATACAGCTTTCACTGTACTGAGCAGGGAAGGTGCTGCCGCAGCTGATTGTAGTAGCTCTTACTAAAGAACTGATTTTTATACAGCGATTTTTGGGGGGTGTCTCAGCTTTTCTCAGAGACTGCTTCTCTTAACGTTCTATGTCTGAGTTTTTGGGGTATTGGATCTGAAGTCCAGTGTGTGTCCTGCATATACATGTTAATGCGATCTGCTCACAGCACATTGAATATCCAAGGGGGATCAAAAGGGCTGTTCCTTTTTGTATTCATTTAAAGAAACAGCGTTTTTACAATACAAATACCACTTCATTTTTGGCTGCTCAATTCTTTTGCGCAATTTACATCCAGGGATTAATTAAGCGTTGTTCTGCTGCTGTGGTGACTAAAAGAAACCGTTTATTTCACCACCAAAAATAAATTTTTTCCTGTAGCTAAATTTTCAAGCGAAGGTTAATTTTCAAGTTTTTTCCTCTTTTTGTGTAGCGTAAAAAACACGCCATTGTCAGTAAAAACGGGGTTTTTTGGTTCTCAATTGTTTGGCGCAATTTACTCCGGGGGTTTTAATTAAGCTTGTTCTGCTGTTGTGGTGACTAAAAAAAACCGTTTTTTCACCGCCCAAAAAATACTTTTTTTTTCTGTGCATAATCACAAGCGAAGTTAATTACAATTTTTTCTCTTGTTTTTGACCGTAAAATCACACCATTGAAACCCGACAAAGGGGTGGGTTTTTGGCTGTTAAATTCTCTTGGCAATTTACATCCATGGTTAATTACGCATTTTTTATACTGTGGTGAAAAAAAAAAACCTTTTATTTCCCCGCCAAAAAGACATTTTTCGTACTTTAAATTCACAAGCGAGGGTTATTTTTTTTTTTAAAACAAAAGTTTTTTTCCTCTTTTTTTGAAAGCATAAAAAACACCCTTGTTTAACACGCTAAAAAAAGCTGTAGTTTTTTTGTTTGCGCAAATTTTTTGGCGAAATTTTACATCCGGGGGTTAATTATGCGTTCTGCTGCGTGGTAAATAAAAAAAAACCGTTTATTTCCCGCCAAAAAGAAATTTTTCCTGTAGCTTTAATTCACAAGCAAAGGGTTTAAATTTAAAAGTTTCCCTCTTGTTGTGTAGCTTAAAAAACACCCCATTGAAAACCCGTACAAAGCTGGATTTTTTGGCGCTCAATTTTTTGGCAATTTACATCCAAGGTTAACAAAGTGTTTTTCTGCAGTTGTACTCAAAAAAAAAAAACTTTGTTTTTCACCACCACAGAAAAAATTTGTACTAATTCTATCCGAAGGTTAATTTAAAGCTGTTTGTGCTTTTAATTCATAAAATCACAGATTTTTAAAAGCACATACAAGTAAATTTTTTTCCCTCCCCATTTTGGAGCGCAATTTAATCCAAGGATTAGCCAAGCTTCTTAGGGGGTTTTTTGGGGAGCCGGGGGTTTTTTTCATAAGATATCTTATCAAACGTGTCTGTACATTTTAGAACAAACAGTATGTCAGACAGTGTGGTTGCAGGCTCTCACCTCGAGTGCAGAGCACAAAACATTACAGGCCCACGTCGCAGCAACAGCAGGGACGTTCGCAGCAGGGGTCACTCGTGTGAAGCCACAACAGCCAGCTGTCATCTAGCGGCCGTGCGTTTGTTCATCAACCCAATGGTTTTTGATTGGTTGACAAGGTCGATCCACTTCCTCCGAGTGACACTCTGACAACCCCAGCCAAGAGTCCATGGGAACGTCAGATCCCAACCCTTAGTTGCATGGCACGGGAGTGGGGTCACGCCCTCACCTTCCTCAACCCGCCTCCTGTCCCCATCCGTTCCCTCAGCCGTGAGAATGGGGCCAATATCCCCTGGCTTACTTGCAGTAGGGGGCAAAGTATAGATGTGGTGAGTGTCATGGGAGGTCCATGTTGGGAGGGGTCAGCCTCTGCATACAGACCAGTGGATGAGGACAGCAGTGACGATGAACACAAATAGATGATGATGTAGCCGACCGCTACTTGGAGCTGGTTGAAGCAAGGCTTTCATCATCGGTCAGGAGAAGAGGGGGCGTCAGCATGCGCGTCAGTCAGTGGCGCAGCCAGCAAGTGGTTGTGTGGCCGTGATCAGCAGGATAGCACAGTGTGAGGTTCGTGAGCCAAGCGGGCCACGGGGTAAAAAACCCTCTTCGCAGAATCCAAGAAAGTAGCGAACAGGTGCCACCAGCTAGGCAGCGGCGCAGTAGTCACTCAGTTGCGGAGCGTTGGTTGTAAAATCACTACTCGGGACGTGTGGCAGTTCTAGCTAAGACACCGGAGGAGCCGAATATGGGTATATGTAGAATCATAGGGCAGAAAGTGAAGCGTGTGCCAGGGAGCTAACGTTGGCACCACGGCCCTGCGTCAACACATGCAGCGTCCCCAGTTTCACACTGGCCTGGGGAGAAAGGAGAGCTCAGATGTGGTTGGTCCCCCCCCCATGGGGCCCTGTCCAGCTGCAGCAACAGCAGCAGCAAGCGCCCAGTGCACGCATAGCCATTTTGTCATCCAGTCAATCCCACCACCCTCTGCATAATGGAGCTGTTTCTCTTTGACATCATTCTCCCCGGTCCAGATGCTGCCTGCTGCCTCGCTCTCATGTCCAGCAGTAGTTTCAGCGAGGGCGATTTCAAAGAGACGAACAATATGCATCCAACCATCCTAAGGTGCAGAAGCTGACCGTGCTCCTGTCCAAGTTGTGTGGTACTGCAGACCCTCCCTTCCAAATGTTGGACTCTGCACCGATCAGAGAACTAATGGCTTGTGCCGAGCCGAGATGGAGAGTTTCCAAGCCGTTATTTCTTTCTTCCCAAAAAGGCATGTACCAGCACTTCCATAAATATGTATGAACAGAAGGTGGCCAGTCCTTGAGCTTAACGGTTTGCTCCAAGGTGTGCATGCAGCGCGACGCGTCCTGGAGCTGTAACTACGTCCAGGGCCAGTACATGTCCTTTAATGCCCACTGGTGAATGACTTCCTGCACAGGCACACCAACACCAACTGAAAGAACGCCGCTTTCTCCTCCACGGTTGTCAAACTAGCGGCTCCTGCGACAATGTCCGCCTCCTCCTCCTCCACCACCACCACCATCCTCACCTCCACAAGTACTGCACCATCATCCACAATGTGTAGGCACAGCGTGTCACGCAGTTCTATACACCTGGCCCTTGCTCGGCGCACAAAGTCCCACAGGGAGAGGAACTGCTCCGCGCATGCAAGCAAGAAATCGATTGTGGCTCTTCTCCGCGCCAACTGCAAATCGGAACCATGGTTGAACGACATTGGTAGGAACAATGTGACCGCCTCGCACCGAGGAGGGATGATCCTTGGCGCCTTGTAATGGTCGCATGTGTTTCAATCTGGTTGTGAAAAGTTCCTGAAGTCTTCCACCGATCTTCAGAAGAATTCGGAAATGTGCCGAAACTGTGCATGCACAACAAGCCATTCCAACAAGCAGAAACACGCTCCTTGAGTTGCAGCGGCAGAACGCCTCCCCCAACACACTCTGATAGCGATGTAGTCCCACCACCCGTTATAATTCCAGCCCTGCACAGGTTTGGACCCGACTGTATGAACAGAGGGAAAGGCCATTATTGATTTTTTAATGATTCCCAGGCTGTACAGGAGTACTCCCGCTGTGTAACTTTGATGTCAGCCAGATGGCAGCTCATGCGTGACACCTGCCGATTGTTGAGGCCCTACCGAGGAGGCCAAACTTTATTTGTCAGTCTCCGGGACTACGGGAAGAAAAACCGTCATTCCACTGCTTCATTCCGGGAACAGATGCTGGAAAAATCGGGTCGGGGCGGGGCCCCCCGGAGAAAAGGCCGACTAAAATCCCCGGGGTCAAAATGAGCCCGGTGGGGCTGAAAGGGAAGAGGAAAAACTTTGGAGCAAAGTATGGCCCGGGAAATGAGTGGTTTTTCCAAACCAGGTGCCCAAGGGAGGGGGAGGAGCGGGGGCAGCTGGGGGAGTTAGAAGAAAGGGGAAGACGAAACAGATGACCCCCAAGAAACCGTGGCTTAAACAGTGGAGAGGGGGAGGGAGCCCCTGGGAGTCACTTTTTGCAGAGGGCCCCCCACATGCAAATTTTTGCCGGGTTTAGTACAGCCGAATAGTCACACCCGGGAAACAGAAAGACTTCGGTCTCCCACCCATTGGACCCCGCTCCCCCCCGGTCCAAAATGGGAGCCTTGTTCCCAGCTATTTGGGAGGGGGGACAAATTCAAAAACTATAGGGAAAACCCCTCCGTAATCATTTGGGCCCCGCTGCCTATGGGGGCATCGCCCCCCTTCCTCTGACAGGTCTGCCCCGGGGGGTTCCCACGCTCCCCCGACTACTCCCGGGGGCTGCGGGGGAAGGGGTTGGGGGGAAGGGCAGTCCCACTCCATCAGCAGCAACCTAATCTGGATTCACTGATGGGGCACTTCCTTCACCCACCTGTGGGGAGAGAAATTTCGCCAGCAGCACCCAGCCGGACCTGGAGCAGTTTCCTAAACCAAACAGGTTGGCCTACTTGGACAAAACTCTTTTCCCCCCATTTAAAAGAAAAAACCCGCTGGACTATTTGGGCACCCAAACGGGTTTGTTGGCCGCAACTTGCCCCGGGGTTTGCAGGGGAGAAGCTTTTCCTGCACGGCCATAGTGTGGCATCAAGGGGTTTTTTAAAGGGGCGGGGGGGGCCCATCGTTCCCCCAAAGGGGAAAACCCCGCTTGTCCAGGGGAAATGGGGGAAACGACTACCTTTGTAAAATGAATCAGGCGTAGATCAGCCAGGATTTCCACAACCAATGCCTTAGCGTCCGAAACATCATCCCATGACGCCTCACCCAACTGTAAAAATTAGTCTGGTTCAAACTTACCTGCCTCATCCACTATTATTATGCCGCCCCCCGCCTGATGCCACACAACGTCTGACAGGCTCTCCATCTGCCACCAACCACTTTACCAGGGACTGGTATTGCCACCCACCTCCACACCTCGTCATTGTGCCACTCTATGACCTCATGCTGCTGCTGCTGTTGCTGGCGCCGTGACAATCCAAACTGTGTCATGTGCCACACTCTGACCTCATGCTGCTGCTGCTGTTGTTGCTGCTGCGGTCACCTACACACTGTGTCATTGTGCCACTGTCTGACCTCATGCTGCTGCTGGTTGTTGTTGTGCTGCTGCAGTCACCTACACACTGTGTCATTGTGCCACTCTCTGACCTCTAGCGTTGCTTCTGCCGTCACCTCCACTCTGTGTCATTGTGCCACTCTGTGCCTACTCCTGTTTTTGCCACCTCCAGAATTTAATTGTGCAACTGTCTGACCTCATGCTGCTGCTGATGTCGTGACCTCCACACTGTGTGATTGTGCCACTCTGTGGCCTACTACTGTTTTTTCAACTCCAGAATGTCATTGTGCCACTGTCTGACCTCATGCTGCTGCTGTGGCTGCCGCCTTGCCCTCCACTCTGTGTCATTGTGCCACTCTGTGGCCTACTCCAGTTTTTGCTCACCTTCCAGAATGTCATTGTGCCACTGCTGACCCATGCTGCTGCTGCGTGACCTCCACACTGTGTCATTGTGCCACTCTGTGGCCTACTACTGTTTTGCCACCTCCAGATGTCATTGTGCCACTGTCTGACCTCATGCTGCTGCTGTGGACCGTCCCCACTGTGTCATTGTGCCACTCTGTGCCTACTCTTTTTGCCACCTCCAAATGTCATTGTGCCACTGCCGACCTCATGCTGCTGCTGTCGTGACCTCCACACTGTGTCATTGTGCCACTCTGTGGCCTACTACTGTTTTGCCACCTCCAGAATGTCATTGTGCCCACTGCTGACCTCATGCTGCTGCTGTCATGCCTCCACATGTGTCTTGTGCCACTCTGTGGCCTACTGTTTTGCCACTCCAGAATGTCATTGTGCCACTGCTGACCTCATGCTGCTGCTGCGCGTGACCTCCACCTTGTCATTGTGCCACTCTGTGGCCTACTCCTTTTTTAGCCACCTCCAGAATGTCATTGTGCCACTGCCTGACCTCATGCTACTGAGCTGTGCGCTACCGTGACCTCCACACTGTGTCATTGTCCACTCTGTGGCCTATCCTGTTTTTGCCACCTCAGAATGTCATTGGGCCACTGTCCTGACCTCATGCTGCTGTGGCTTCCGCCGTCATTTCCACACTCTGTCACAAATGTTGCCACCGAGCTCTCACTTGTTTTTTTCCACTGGCGGCATGATTTTTATAGGCTACATTCCCCCTTTCAGTTTTTTTTGGTCAGTTTTGCCCTCTAAGTGCCCGGGAATTTTATAGGAACTTTCTAAGACGGCGGCACCATCTGCGTGCATACAAAACACAACATTGAATGAAGACCAAACCAACTCCCTAGAAAAATTTTTAACATGCACAATTTCTAAAACACCCGCGGCTCTTGCAGCCGGGAAATAGCCGTTTTTTAACCAATTCGTGCGGAAGTAATTCGGAGAAGTAATTTTTTGTCGAAATTCCGAAGTGCCCGGGGAACCCGAATTTTTGAGAAATTTTCCATCTCCAAAATATTATAGTAGAAAATATAAGAAGAATAAGAAAATCTAACCTTAAAAACACACACAAAAGAAAAAAACAGCAAATATTATAAAGTAACAAAACAAACTATACTCACCCTTCCAATCACCTGTGCTCCAGGCTTTGTTTCAAGCCAGTTAGGACATAACCACTGTAAATAATCAGCTGCCTTAACTTCAGGTGAGTATTGGCATCATGCAGGCTGGATTAGGCCAGAGAGATTTTGACTGATCTTGTGGAGCAATTACGTTCAAATTGTTGGAAATTATATTCCCTTCCAAGATATGGTCCTGCCTCTTTGGACCATCACACTTCAAAAACACAACCGTAGGAGAACACAGCCCACCTGCCCAGTCTGAAACATTTTTGTATGTGATTGTTAGACTTATGGCTGTTAATTTTTATTGTTGGTGACTTATTGTTCTTTTTTGTCGGTAGATGTCACTGCTTGGCGTACAGGGGTTGTGTAAGAAACCCCCCAAAGAAATAAGGGCATATAATGCAATAATACTAAAGATAAGTAGAACGATAGTTAAACGATTATTATCGACAAATTGAAATCAAGGTATTTTACGTTGATCAATTTTTTTTGATCCCCCATAATTTAAGGTTAAAAAACTGTGCTAAACTATTAAACCGCATTTTTCGGGCCCTTCCTGTCATTTTGGCGCCACAAATCACTTCAAAATTAGCAGGGTGAGATTGTGTGCGACGTCATGACGGGATGTGTATGGTTGCTTGGCTGGAAAAAATCACAACCTCTTTTTACATAAACAGCCCTTTTCTGTTCAGATCATGTGTGTCAGGTCCCTAGCATAGGACGTGCGTCTGCCTCTGTCCAAACAGCTCACAAACAGCTAAGGGAAAATATTCTATTTTTCAAGAGGAAACTCTACTTTTTGCTGTGCCTTAGAAGTTATTTGATCAAAATTTGCAGATTTTAGGGATTTAGGAGAGAATTTTTTAAAGGACATCTTACCGCTTAAAGTTACGGGGGGGACGGGGAGGGGACCCCCGCGGCGAACACAACAAGCCATAAATATACTGGATATTTTACAGCCCCAAAAATTGTTTTGACTTGCATTTCCCTTTTATAGGAACAGATCTTTTCTAGTAACTGCAGGGCTATTTGTTAGGGGCAAAACTCCCTTTTAAATTTTCAGTAACATTTTAAAAAGGGTTTCTTTCAATTTTTTCCAAATCCACTTTTTGATAAGCCACCTTTCCCGTTAAATTTTAAAACAGCAATTTTTTTAGTCACCACAGGGGGTTTCGATAGTGCCAAAAAAACCTTTTAATACCATACATTTTTTGACAGTTTTTTTTCCTTTTTTTGGGCATCAAGCTTTTTATAGATCTACATTTCAGTTAAATTTGAATACACAATTTTGTAGTCACCACGGGAATTAAGTGCCAAAAAATACCTTTTTTATTATCCATTTCAATACGTGTTTTTTTTCACTTTGGCTCAGGCCAGCTTTGTTGATAGAGCCACCTTTCAGTTAAATTTTGAAACCACAATTTTGTTTTGATTTGAGGATTTGAGAATAGCTGTATTTGCTTCTTTTAATAAGAGATTTCCAAAAACCCCCAAAACCTTCTCAATTTTTTATCTTTCTGAACATGGACGAAATCAGGGGGGTAACGAGAAGTGGGGTAGGACATGGGGTAGAGTACAGAGAAGGGGCTCCCCAGTCGGGGACAACACCATCCACGGATCTCAGTTGCAGGCCTCAGGCCTTCATCGCTGGGTCAGGGCCATTGAATCTCAGTAACAACAGCTCGCCAACTGTTCTTCAGTGGTTAAAGCAACTGCAAACCAGCAGTCTTACCTCCTCGTCCCCCACACCCCCACAAATTTCGTCATCGCACATCACACCGTCCAACATGAAAACAGCCCAAATGTCAACTCGTGTACCCACCCGTGGATAAAAATTTTCCCCCGTCTCCACCCCCTCCTCCCCCGCACCCCCAAGATTCGTCAGTGCCCTATTCCCCGAGCATGATCAGGGATCATCCCCGCTTTAGCCTCCACCCTCGCCCCCAGTACCACCAGCACCCCCCAAAACCCATCCTACCCTTTCCCTTTCCCCAGTTTGCAACCTGCAAAACCCCTACAGCGGGCCCTCTAGCACCACCTTTTGTCTTCCAGTTTGGGAGCAAAGAAACACTTTAACCCAAACCATCCCAAAGCCAAAGCCTGAATGTCGGCATTGCCAGGCTTTTGGCCTTGGAAATGTTGCCTTTCCGTCTGGTGGACACAGATGGGTTCCGCCACCTTATGGCCCTTGCCTACCCCCAATACCAGATGCCAAGTAGGCATTTCTTTGCCAGAAAAGCCGTCCCTGCCCTGGCCAGCCACGTGTCATCCAAAATTTCAAGCGCGATGTCTGCATCTGTGGCCGGAAAAGTCCATCTGACCACCGACACATGGACTAGTAAGCACGGCCAAGGCAGCTATATCTCTGTGACAGCTCACTGGGTGAGCTGGGTGGATGTCTCTGGGGGTGACGGTGGCTCTCAGGCTCGGCGCACGCTCTTCAAAACCACAGGGATGGTGCAGGGTTCTTTCCCCCAAGGTCCTCTGTTAGCATCACGTGCCAAGAGAAACCAGGCCGTGTTGAAATTAATCTGTCTTGGAGACCGTCCACACACAGGTCAGGAGCTGTGGACGGCTCTCCGCAACGAGACCGAACGCTGACTGGGTGACAAGAACCTTGTGCCAGGCAAGGTGGTGTGCGAAAACGGCCGAAATCTGCTGGCCGCCCTTAAGATCAGTAGGCTGGAGCACATCTCTTGCCTAGCACATGTCATGAACCTTGTCGTCCAGAAATTTCTAAAGAGCTACCCGGGTCTGGACTGCCTGCTGAGGAAGGCTCGAAGTCAAAGTTCGCACTTCCGCCGTTCGCACCCTGCTTTGTCCCGCCTGGCTGCGTTGCAGCGTCAGCTCGGCCTCCCCGTCAACCGTCTCATTGTTGACGTGGCAACACGTTGGAATTCCACATGCTCCAGCGATTGTGGCAGCAGCACAATGCCATTACGCAGTACGAAGTGACACATGGCCTGACAAGCAGGGGTGCGGACCTCGGGGTGTTGAGCCACCGAGAGTGGAGGCAGGTGAAAGAGCTTTGCACCATCCTTGCCAGTTTTGAAGAAGCCACCAAAATGGTCAGTGTGGACAATGCCCTTATCAGCATGAGCATTGTGGTGATCTTAGTCCTGGAACGATCGTTGGACACTCTGAAACAACAGGTCCCGCCAGCGACGGAGGAGGAGACGGACACAGATGCAGACACGGAGCCTTTCTCTCCGTCAAATCCACAAGGCCTGACAGTTTCACAATTTCATCGGTCTTCATTAGGCAGTGGTTCGGGGTCCAGGGCTAGTGCAAGGCTGCGCATTAGCTCTCAGGGTGCATCATCTGAGGCAAGTCAGGGCTGTGTTGAAGCTGTGCCGGAGGAAGCGGATGAGGAGGAAGAGGAGGAGGAGGTATTCCTAGACACCGATGTTACCGACGTCCCTGCCTTGGAAAGAGGTTGGCGCGAATTTGAGGCGGAGGAGGAAGATGTGGAAGATCAGTTTGCTAGTGCCCCTCGACCCTAAAGCTTGGGAAATCAAGGCTCCATCTCTCACATGAGTGCTTGGATGCTCTATTTCCTCCAACATGATCCTCGCATTAAGGACATCAAAATGAACAACAGTTACTGGGTGGCCACCCTCCTGGATCCCCGGTACAAAACAAAACTCAGTACTTTCCTTCCACCCACCAAATAGAGAGTAAAATGCAGGAAATGGAGACCTTGCTGATTGATAAACTGGAGACATCTGTTGCGTCTGCTTCACGTTCCTCAAATGTCACGGTGGAACAACATCAGCGACGTGACAGCAGTAGAGTGCCAAGTAGCCGTAGCGGCAGCAGCAGGCAAGGTGGCAGAAGCCTAATGGGTGACCTCTGGCAATCTTTATTTACCACCTCACCAACGCATGCAATGCAGGGCACACATCCAATACACAGAGACCAGCTTAAGATCATGGTGCACGACTATCTGCGTCTCAACACCGATGTTTTTGTATGTGTTCCGGACCCAATAGACTTCTGGGTATCCAAAATGGACAAATGCTCCGAGCTCGCTCGCCACGCCATAGAGGTGTTGTCCTGCCCAGCAGCCAGCGTCATATCTGAGCGGACCTTCAGCACAGCTGGAGGAGTCATTACAGACAAACGCATCCGACTTTCCACAGATAATGTGGATCGTTTGACTTTCATCAAGATGAATCAGGCATGGATCTCTGATGATGTTGTGGCACCAATTGCCGAGGTCACCGATTAGTTGCCGGTCTACTTCACATTCCTCTTCAAACAGAAATGGTCCTCTTGAAAACTTTTTTTTAAAATGATCATTTCTTACTGCAATTTTTATTCTCTTTTCCCAACAGTTCATTTTGCTGGTTTTGCTTTGAGATGACTGTAAAAGACAGCAAGGTTTCATGACAACACCGTATTCCATTTACTCACTTTATCTTTAGAAGTTTTCGCATTGTCAATGGTTTTGGGGTCATGTTGCTGTGAGATACAGCTATAATTATGGTCCTTTGGAACAGAAATGTGGCTTCTAAGTGGCATTTCTCCATCACAATTTTTAATAGTGGCTGAGAAGTCATATTTATAATTTTTTGGGGTCATATTGCTGTGAGATACAGCAATAATCATGGTCCTTTGGAACAGAAATGTGGCTTTTAAGTGGCATTTCTCCCTCACAATTTTTAACAGTGGCTGAGAAGTCATTTTTATAATTTTTTGGGTCATGCTGCTTTGAAATGCAGCAATACTACAGGTCCTATTCTAAAAAAAATTGTTTCTAACAGACATTTGTTCTTCACAATTGTCAAAAGTGGCTCAAGGGTCATGTTTTGAATTTTTTGGGGGCATTTTGCTGTGACATGCAGCTATACTACAGGTCCTATTATAAAAAAAAATGATTTTTCTAACAGACATTTTATGCCTATCTTCGGAACAATTTTGTTCAAAGTAAAGTGGCTAAATGGGTAGGATGGGGTTGCTGTCAGAAAACAGGAAATAAAGGGGTTATTTAAAGGGGGACACGGTTAATGGACACATATTGCAAAATGACTTGTTTTTGCAAGATCTTTAACATAGCTATCAATCACTGTATTGAGACAACCCATTTAATACAATTAAAAAAGAAACAAAGAAATGGTGGGATTAAATACTATTTTAAAAATGTGTTTTCTAGAATTAAACTACTAAAAAAGTTGCATGTACAAAATAGCTGGTAAAAAAGGGAGGTACAGGAAAACTTGACCAGATGTAGGTTATTCAGAGGACATGGAGTATGGCGCACGGACAGAGAACAAAGTACAGAGACAATTTCCTCCAGCACGTTGAGTAAAATGAGGAAAAAGAATGCCAAGAAAAAGGGCACCTGGGTGGAACAGGAGCATTAACCACCAGTATTTCCAAGTGAAGCTCAAATGGTCCGCACTCATACGGAGGGGCAAGCACTACCCAGGTCTTGACTGTGTACTGAGGAAGGCTGGAGGTCTTACCTCACACTTCCGCTTCCGCACTCTGCTGCAGCACGACTGTTTTCGTTGCTGCGTCATAAGGGCATTTTTACCGTGTTAATAGATGACGGACGCCAACCTGGGCTCTCACCGCACCCACTGTAAGTCTGGCAGCTGGACCTCCGTGTTAACAGATGGCTGACGGCAGCACTGGCTCTCACCGTTAGGGGCAATCAGGAGAGCTTCAAATTTCTCTAAAAAATCAGATTTTGAAAAAGGTGATTTCTGTGAGGTTAAGTAGTGTCAAAAAGGGGTCCAGGGCTGAACACAAATTGCACAATTTGAGGCTTAAAATTTTCTGGGGCTGGAGTCACTATAGGGTCACATCATTTGATCTCCAAGGGAGTCCGTCCCTAATCAATGAAGAAGGATTTGGAGGAAAAATGAAACCATTGAATTGATTTGCTGAATCACTCTCAGAAGCCAGGAGGGCAAATGTCTTCTCAACTAAGAAGTGTTTTGGGGATGATTAGGACATTTGTATTACTTATGGGGTGTGCGGACGAATTAACACATCTACACGTGTAAAAAATACCTTTAAAAACTGCAGGGAGGGGTGTATGTTGTATGTTATCACACTTGAAAAAAAAGCAAAATGGTAATAATGTAAAACTATAAATAAACTTCCCTAAATAAATTCTGTAAACAAATGTCAGTTACCAAAAAATATACTAAATGAGAGTCACTGTACAAAATAGCATAGTGCCACTTTGTGATCTGTGGTCAAACAGGTTTATTTGAAAGGGGTTTTATGCGTGGTGAAGCCCAGAACAGAGGTTGATTGTCCAGGCTATAGTCAGTCAGTAAAACTAAAATGGTGGTTGAAAGAACGGCCTTTTTTCTGGGTCACTTTTAAATTTGGGGGGGGTGTTCTAATTGGCAAGGTTTGGGGCACATTAATGCTGTGGCCCAGGACAGATATAGTCAATGTCCAGTAAAACTAAAATGGTGGTTGAAAGACTCCTTTTCCCAGCACCTTTTAATCTGTGGGTCAGACAGGTTTAATAGTCATACTGCGGTACAGGACAGATATAGTTAATGTCGAGTGAAACTAAAATGGTGGTTCAAAGACTCCTTTTTCCTGCACTTTTTAATCTGTGGGTCAGACAGGTTTAATGGTCATACTGCGGTACAGAACAGGTATAGTCAATGTCCAGTTCAACTAAAATGGTGGTTGAAAGACTCCTTTTTCCTGCACTTTTTAATCTGTGGGTCAGACAGGTTTAATGGTCATACTGTGGTACAGAACAGGTATAGTTAATGTCCAGTTCAACTAAAATGGTGGTTGAAAGACTCCTTTTTCCGGCACTTTTTAATCTGGGGTCATGCAGGTTTGGGGCTCATGCTGCGTTCCAGGACAGGGATATTCAATGTCCAGTTCAAGTAAATGATGGTTCAAATCATACTGCCTTCTGGCACTTTTTAATTTGTGGGTCATGCAGGTTTAAGGGTCATGCTGTGGTGCAAGACAGGGATAGTGAATGGTCTGATTTTTTTTCTGTGGCTTTTATAACCTAATTGTCTTGCCTAAGATGTAGCACGTATACAGTTTATTTTTGTGGATGTTAATTCCAGTTTCTCCATCCCTGTTTGGGTGTAAGAATGGAGGTGTTGTTCCTCTCCCATAGACTTTAATGGTCATCGGCGATAATCTATTATCGACTATCGGATATCTTATTGATAATTGCCGATATCGACTATCGACCCGATGACAATAGTCAACGTAATCGCTCATCACTAGTAACGATCTGTCACAATGCAGTGTGTGAATGACTTACAGACACTGTTATATCTCATATTATTGCCATCTTGGATCTTTTTCCTCAGGGGACCAGTGGGCAGAGTTGCAGTTGCAGTAACAACCGCATCATCCCAGTTGAACTATAGAGTCTATACACTATATCCACACCAAATTTATATATGTGTGTGTGTGTGCAGCCTTCAGTCTCCTTTCTACTCTACAGAGCTGTCCCTGATACCGCAAGTCTCTCAGGCTGACTGAGCACAGCACATGCTCAGTGATGCCAGTCAGCCTAACCAGTAAGTAACTCAGAGTCTGTCCTACTTCCTGTAGGACAGGTTTCTGCTGATGAACGAACCCGGTAGCCATTTTGTTCTTCTATAATTATTATCCCCCAGACAAACAAGCAGACTTTTCTAATTAAATATATTTAGGATTTTTTTCATAATGACCTGTAGTTTATCCATTTAGTTTTCTTCTTTTCCTGGAGAACCCCTTTAAGGATACCAGTCAGATCTACTAAGACATGCACATGCATGCCCAGTGTTATGTGAAAGGTATGATGGTGATTACAACATCTTGATTACCAAGGACTAGGTTTTAACTATATGTTTATTCATTTAAATAAAGCTGTGGACAACCCCCACTTATTTATCACTGGGCCTTATTTAGTTAAAGATAATGTTTTTATGGGTTATATATGATGCCTGTAGGCAAGGAAGAAAGGTCTATGAACTACCATCATTATAGCCCTCATGTCTAAGCTGTGATGCCAAAAGTACAGCACATAACTGCTAAGGTCACAGATTGGTAACAACAGCTAACAGTTATGGCTACCATTCCTGAGTTGTGATGCCAATAGTAGAGTATGTAATCACTTCAGCTACCGATTGGTTATAGAAGTCACATGCTGGCTGGTAGTAAACAAAGAATAACAACACCCGCAGGAGCTTCTATTCTTTATCAATGAGCAAAGAGGTGAGTACGTTTTGTCAGATAACGGAGCCAAGTATAGTTTCTTTTTTCTTTTTGTTTTAGAAAGGAGGACCCCATTAACTGACAGAGTCTCCATCAAAGGTGCTGCTTTCTGGATTATGTTGGACTGTACATCCACTGCCATAGAAGAAGCTCTGTGCCAAAGAAAAAAAACAGAGGAGACCAAAACAGATATATATGAGTATTGGGTGGAAGAAAATGTTGGACACACAGTTTATTCCTATATTTTATGCCATATTCGTCAGAATGTAATAACATTCTGACTAAAGGACCTCTGAGATATTCATCAAATCAAGAAAAAGAGGGACAATGGAACTTTTGGCATTTATAAATTTTGGTATTTATAAATTACAAGATACTCGGTTCACGTAAATAATAAAGGTTATTTAAATAAATGTTAGCTGAGCCTGCAGTGGAAGAACTTGAATATGTTAAAAATGGATCAGAATGACAAGTGTGAGGCAAGGCACAGATCACCCAAAGACCAAACTGTGTGACTAAAG
Source organism: Phyllomedusa bahiana (assembly GCA_025379985.1). Taxonomy (NCBI): domain Eukaryota; kingdom Metazoa; phylum Chordata; class Amphibia; order Anura; family Hylidae; genus Phyllomedusa; species Phyllomedusa bahiana. The sequence continues at coordinate 12,852 of JAODAL010017275.1, read as the reverse complement.
AATGTGAATAGCTGAAGCTATAAGTCTGGGTCAGATGTTCAACAAGCACATATTGGTGTAAAAGTTGACCGTGTAGTGCATTGATTCAAAATCTGTGGCTTGCTGGCTGCACAACTACAACTCCTCAAATGCCCTGAAAACCACAGAAGTTGCAGTTTTGCAAAAGATGTAGACAGTGATAAACATAGCACAAATCAAATCACACTAGACCCCTAATTTAGATGCCAATTTTTGCCACCCTATATCCTTTTTAAGATCCTTTGGCCACTATTTATGTCTTTGTTTGTTAACAATTTAGTATTTCTAGCGAGAGGAAAGTCCACGGGTCTTCCTATGCAGTAGGAGATGGACCAACCAAGACTGAACCCTCTTTCTAACTCGCCCCCCCCCCCCAACAACATTTCATGGTCTGTCTCTATGACACGTACAGCTTCAGCTTTAGCATAGTGCATACATGGTTGTACAAACATATAGCTCTCTGAAGAATGCAATGTTATTCAATCAGTAATGAGAATGTGTAATGCTCTGTGCATAACCATGTAATTAATTTTAACACAACAGTTTTGTATTGGGGCATCACATTTTCATTAACGCAAACAAATTCTTGCTTAGTTCTTGTCAAAATGAAGTGTAAATGGATAATCTAGATTACAGAATTAACACTCCTGTAGACAATTTTAGTAATTCCTGACAGAATATTTCTACCAGTATTATTTAGCTGGAACATTACAATAATTACATTATGTATGGACTAAACAACTTTATATACTGATACAGACTTTTTGTTGCACTTAGGTTGATGTCCTCAGCAAGCTCCAAAGTGTCACTTATTTGCTCTTGTTGTTTTGTTAATAACCATGTATATAACATTATTATAAAAATAATTTTTAATATGATTTTTGGACTTTTGAATTTTGCATTCAAACAAAAAGTGTAAAAAAAGCACAAGAATTTAAAGTAGTTGTCCAAGATTATAAAATAAGTTTATTATTGTTTTAAAAAAATATTCATTGACTGTGTATACTAGGAGCATAATTATCTGTTATTCTATGTACTGTTGACTTATTTACCTTGTTTCTCTGAATTAGATACCCAAGTTTCTAGCATCAAGCTCTGTTCACATCTGCATGGAGGCTTCCAATGTAGTCTCTATTATTATTATTATTATTATTTATTTTATCACAGGTTCATTTTATCACAGATTCTGCCACAAACACCGGATAAATAGTGCAGCATGCTGCATAATTTTTTTCTGTAAAATGATGGACACAATGACAAAAACCTGATGGACCCCAATTGGGCGTTCAGGTGCTGTTGATAAAAGATGCAGAAAAACAGAACCAAACCATGATATAATCATCATCTTCCTATGTGACTTCATGGACTATTGTTTTCCTTGCTTTTGGCATGATCTTTGTTAGTCATCCATTTCTTGGGAAGTTAATAGTAGTCTTAAGTTTCCAAACTGTACAACTGTTGATTGGTGGAGTTCAAACTCTTTAGAAATAGTTTTTAAACCATTTCCTGCCTGATGAGCATCAACAATTCTTTTTTTGAGGTCCTCAGAAATCTCATTTGTTTGTACCATGATACACTTCCACAAACTTGTGAAGATCAGATTTAATAGATCCTTGTTCTTTAAACAAAATATGTTGTCTGCTCACACCTAATTGCCATCCTATCAAATAAAAAAAGGCTCTAATTTCACCTTCAAATTATCTGGTAATTTTAAGGGTGGGTTTACACATTAGGTACTTGATACATTTTTCAACTGCATCAAAATGCATATATTTAAATCATGCATGCATTTTTAATTAACACAGATTTAATCTGTGTTATGAATTGAATTTAATTCAACCACTTACTTTTTTAAACCACTTACAATTTTTTTGAAGAATTCATGTTTTTGCTGCATTTTTTTTCTATATGCTTTTTTTATGTGCATTCACTGAGTATGTGGTTGGGAAGAAGAGGAAGTTGGCAAAGAAAAAGATCTTGGGGCTTGTAGTTTTACAGGAAAGAGGGAAACAGCTTTCAAGCAGGAAATCCAGCTACTTGGCTCCAGAGAAAGAAGGCTGCATTCAGCATCAGAAAAGCAAATGTTACCATAGAAAGGAGATGAATGAGGCTTAGGAAAGCCATTTGAGATTTTTTTTTTGACAATCCTTTTAAGTCACCTATCTGCATGGAGCAGAATATTATGGAGTTGTGAAATAATTTGTGCAGGGAAAATTATTAATTGAATATGTAGATATATATATATTTTAAAGAAAAACAAATCAAATAACTATGAAGCTAATAAAGTCTTAATTATTACTCTGTAAAACAATAGCAATCCTACAACTTAGGGCATAATTTGCTGTGCAATTCTATCTATATAGTAGAAATAATATATATTGGCAGACTAGATGGACCACATGGGCTTTTTCTTCTGTCAATCCTCTACGTTTCTACTTTTGTCATTGCTCACCTATGCTAAAGGAATATAATTAATTTTCTGCATGGAATATTAAGAGAGTGAACATTTCTAAGTAGTACAGACCATTTTATCTGCGACGATGTAAGAACCCAAGAGGAATTTATGAATTATTTAAACAGCTATTAACTTCTTTACTCTTAGCTATGTTTATTAAATCCGCACGAGCATTATGATTATCACAGTTGAAGGAAAATACATTGCTGTATTAAAGATAAATGCATTAATTTAATGAAAACTTTTTGCACAATAATGCAGTAAAAGTAGGAGATATTGTGAAATATATTGTCTTCATTGTCATCCTTAAAGGAGAAAGATGGACAAAACCAAATATACCCTGTAGATTGTAAGCCCTCGCGGGCAGGGACCTCTCTCCCTCTGTACCAGTTGTTAGTCACTTATTGTCACTTTGTAATTGTCTGACCAATGTTATTTATGTACCCGCCTGAAATGTACAGCGCCCTGGAATCAAGGGCGCTCCAAAATAAATGATGATAATAATAATAATACCATCACTGCCATAGTCTATTCTCACTGGTGTCCCTCCTCCACTAATATCACACAAGTCCCAGGTGTATCTTATCTATAGCTATAAAGGCACAATTGACTCGGCATAAAATTATTAGCCTAATTTATCAAAACTGTTAAACAGTAAGACTGTCCTTTCCATCTTTATAGACATATGAGGGCTTTTTTTTTGCAGGACAAGATGTACTTTTTTAATGTTGCCATTGACCATACCATAGGACATATTGAGAAACCCAAAAATTTATTTATTTTTTTTAAACTTCTCTTCAGTATGAAGGATGCATTAATGTATTATCTGTATTTTGCCAATATTTTGTCAATATGATTCAGACAATACCAAGCATTTGGGTTTTTCTCATGTTTATCGTACAAACAATTCAAACATTCTCTATTTCTTAATTTTGTGCTGCAACGCCATTTTCTGTGACCAATAACTTTTTCGTACATCCACTTATGGACCTGAGTAAGATTGCACTTTTTGCGGGCTAAAGTGAAGTTGTTATTGGTACCATTTGGAGATACATGCAAATTTTTGATCACTTTTTATTCCAATTTTGGTCATGAAATGACCAGAAAATGCAATTTAGGCGTTTTTAATTTTTTCCTTCTATGGTGCTTAATGTAGAGTATAAATTATGTCATGGGGGAGGAAGTAATAGAAATCTAAACATGACAGATATGGAAGCCTTTATTAATGGATTTGCACCCCGCGATCTTACTGTGGGGGTGCCGATTGAGGTGAGGAATGTCAAAAGGGTTAAACGGCTGACTCTGTTCCCTGCTGTTAGCAGAGGGTGTCAGCTGTAGACCCCTAAGCCCACACAGTAAGCCTGCTCCATAGGTCCTTGCTGGCAACCATGACATGCCCACATTTCGAATTGATACGGGGTTAATTTTTAGAAACGTATTCTATCGAATCAAGTGATCTGATGCAAAGATTTGAACATTAAAAGGCATTTTGTGGTCAAACCAAACAGCCTTAATTTAGCATGCCTAACCTACCTAACGTTCTCTCTTTATTTTACCAGTTGCATAAATACTTTTTATATTTATAGATCATAGCCCTAGATTATTCCCAGAATTTTTTCGTCATATACTAAGTTACACTCTACCCTTTTATGTCCTGCAAGTGCATCCTGCTTATACCAAACACACTAACATTTACTCATGAACAGACATAGGCTGTGCAAGAACACGACATGGGCCCTTTGGTATGTAGTATCTCATTGTAGAGTGCCCCTTATGTCTCTCTAATAATCCACCAGTAATGATCAGTTATAATTTGAACCAGTAGTTATTAGCCACAATTTTTTTAGCTAAATTATTTTCATGCATTGTTATGGGAAGTTAAAAATTTCTGCTTGGGGGTTTTTTTCCCCCATCTCACATTTTTATGGCATATTGATAAGACCCTATAGGACTCACCCAGTCTCAAGAATGGGCCCCGAAAGTCTGCGTTGAAAACGGAGAGGTTTTTCCAGAACTCTTTTCTTTTTCAAAAGAAAATTATGAATTTTACAGTCAACCCATGAAAAAAAAAAAAAAAAAAAAAAAAAAAAAAAAAAATTTAAAAAAAAAAAAAAAAAAATTTAAAAACTTCCCTGAATCTTAATTCATTTCTAGTGTTGGGCGTTTTTTTATGGGAACAAAGTTGAAATCGGAAAGGTTTTTTTTGGTGAAGAAATTTTTAAAGATCATGCGATAATTAAGGTTAAATCTGTGCATCATCTATTAAGATCGCGCCATTTTCGGCGTTTCCCTTTTTTTTTTGGGGCCACCCCAAATCAGTTTAAACGGGAATTAGAGAGGGGGGAGATGTGTGTGCGATGACAGGGGAATGGGGGGTGTAGGGTTTGCGTTTTGGCGGGAAAAAAATCACTTGCCCCTCGTATTACTTTGAACAGCTTTTTCTTTCAGCCTTATTTGTTTTTCGCGTCTCATAGGAATAGGCCCGTGCGCTTGCCTTGGCCAAAACAGCCCCAGGGGAAAATTTAGCCCTATTTTCTGCAAGGGGAAAACCCTCTACTATTAGCGGGGGTTCCTTCCAATTTATTTTGATTAGAGATTTGAAGATTTTTATGTAGTTAGCAAAGAAAATTTTTTAAAGGGCAGCATCTGCCGTTTTAAAGTAAACGGGTGAGGGGGGTTTTTGGGGGGGGGGGGCGCGGGCAACCCACGGAAACCGGGGGGTTTATCTATAAAGAACATGGAAAACCCGTTCCCCAAAGGGTTTTTAAAAAGGGTGGGACATTGCACTGAAATATTTTTTATTATTAACGTTTATTTTTTGAAATATTTCCTGGATATTGGGGCAGCCTAAACCCTTATTTTTGGGATAAAAATCATTTTAGAAAATACGGTCTCTTTGTTAGGTCCCAAATCTCCATTTTTTATTATCAGTTTTTACTTTTTTAGATAGGGTTCATTTTCAATTTTCCCCCATTCCACCGTGTTGATTTTATCCACCTTGCGGGTTAAATTACAACCCAGAAATTCTTGTATTTCAGCACGGGTTTTGTTTGTTCCCAAAAAATTTACCGTGTTTAATTTTAAAAAACATAACAGTAGTGTTTTTTGATTTTGTGCACCCAGCTTTGTTAAATTGACCCCACCCCATCCACGAAAATTTTAAAACAGCAATTCTTTAGTCACCCCCAAGGTGAATTAAAAAGGTTCCCAAAAAAATTAACGTGTATTTTTTCGAAAACAAAAAAGATATGTTTTTTTTGGGACTTTTGCGCCCCCCGGCTTTGTTCATTGACGCAGTTTTCCAAAGTGAATTTTTTAAAAAAACGGGAAAATTCTATAGCACCACAAGGGAAATGAGAGGTGAAAAAAAAAAATTAAAAAAAAAAAAACCCGGTGTTTTTTTTATTTTCCCCCGGGAAAAAAATAACAGATACGTTTTTTTTTGACTTTTCCCCCAGTCCGGGGGATTTGTTGAAAAGACATTTTGAAATTTTAAAATTTTTGGAACCCAGAAATTTTTATTTTTTTGTTTTAGAGGGTTTAAAAATGGGTTTTGATTTGCCGTCTTTTTTTAATAAGAGATTTTCCCAAAAACCCTTATTCCAATACCTTCCCCAAATTTTTATATTTCTGAAATGGAGCGAAATGCAGGTGGAAAAGCGAGCAAAGGGGGGGTTAGAAACATGGGGTGAGGTACAAAGGGGGGGAAGGTGCCCCCTTTCCCAAAGGTGCGGGGCCGACAACACGCATTGCCAGCGGATCTTTCGTTGCGGGACCGTCGGGCCCCTGTCATCGCATGGGCCCGGGGTTTTTTTGTGAATCTAAGTAACGAACATCGTCGAATCTGTCCTTCATTTGGTTAATGAAAACATGCTTTCTAGCAGTCTTACCCCCTTTCCTCCCAGTCCCCCGGCCAAAAAATGTCGTCATCAGAATCATCAGCATCCGCCCAAACCCCCTGGAAAGAAGCCCCAAATGTCAATCGAGTACCCACCACTGTGGATAACCCAAATTGTCTGAAGACCTCTTTGATGACAAAATCCCGGTTGGGGTTTTAAAAGGGGATTTTAAAAGATAAAGGGAGGTTGATTTAGTCTTTTTGACGTCCATTTAAATAAATACCTTCAGAGGAGGTAAAGGAAGCGGTCAACGGCAAAAATTCCGGGGGGGCCCCGGCAACCCCTTTTGCATTTTCCCCCCCTTGCTTGAAAGCCTGCACTTCTGATGCGGGAAAAGGTCAGGACGAAAAGGGCCCCTTTGTTTTGATGATGTTTTGATGATGAGACATTGCGGACCCTTTCTGTTTTTTTCCACAAAATTTTTGCTTGCAGGCTTCTTCCCCCTGGACGGGGAGGAAAAATGATGGGGGTAGTGTCAAAACGGGCCCCCGCCACAAAAAGGGAGGGGGCCCCGGTCGGGGAAGTGGGATGATTTGATTCCCCCCCCCAACCCCAACCCGGTCAGTGCAAACCCCCCGCCCCCCCTGGGTTTTTTACCCGCCTTTTAAAAAAAAGGTCCGGGAAACCCTCAAGCCTGGGCCCTTCTTTTTGAGAACCCTTTCTAAATTAAACCCACCCGATTTTCATATGCCCCCTTTTGCCCGGTTTAAACGAAATAAGTAGAGGCAAAAAAGGAGCCTTAAGTGGGGTTTTAAACACCATCAAACATGTCTAGTAACATGCAGGGAATGCATGGAAGGGGAAATAAAATTTAGGGGAACATTTGGGGCCAAAAAAAGGCCAGCCCGACGCCGGGCCCCCAAAACCCCCACTGTCACACCCCCTGTCTCCGCCTCCCCCTTTCCTCCGTCCCCAAACCAAGCGTTTCCTAGCTGCCCATTTTTCCCCCCCAAGAGTCATGATCGGGGAAATTCCAGCCCCCCGGCCCTTCAGCCTCCCCGGGTCGCCCGAGTCCACCGGGGAAAAAAAAAACCAAAAAATTCCCCCCCTTACCCCTTCTCCCTCCCGAATTTGGGGGACGTAAGGGCACGCCGAAACGGGGGCCAAATTTTTACCCAAGCCAGCCTTTTGTCTTCCGGTTTTTTGGGAGCAGAAAAAACACTTTTAACCCCAAAAACCACCCCAAAGCCAAAACCCCTAAATTTGTCGGCCCCTTTTTTCCCAGGTTTTTGGGGGCCCTTTTTTTTAAGGGTTGTTTTTTTTCCGTTTGGTGGACCCCCCCGATGGGGTTCCGCCACTTTTCAGGGCCCCCCTTCGCCTGCCCCCAATCCCAGATCCCGGAAGGCGGGCCCATTTCTTTCCCCCGGGGAAAAAAAGCCGTCCCTCTCCCTGGCCAGCCCGTGTATAAAAAATTTTTCAAGAGGTTGTCTGCATCTGTGTTCAAAAAAAAAGTCCATTTTCCCACCCCCACATGGACTAGTAACCCAGGGCCCAAAGGGGCCGGGCTATATCTCTGTGAAACTCACTGGGGTGAGTGGGTGGATTTTCTCGGGGGTTTGACCGGTGGCTCCCCCCCCAGGCTGGGGGGACGCTTTTTCAAAAACCCCCCGGGGTTGGTGCGGGCTTTTTTTCCCCCCAAGGCCCCTTTTTTGGGTGGCATCACTTTGCCCAGAAAACATCAGGCCGGGTGTTTAAAATTTTCATCTCCCTTTGGGGGAGACCATAAAAAAAGGGTTCAGGAGCTGTGGACGGCCTTCCCCAACAAGACAAAGATCCAACGTTTGGCTGGGTGGTTCAAGAACCTTGTGACGGCAAGGGGGTTTGTGCGTTAACGGGGGGAAATCTGCGGGCCCGGGCCCTTTAAGTTCGGTTGGCGGGGAGCACACCCCTTGCCTGGCAAAATGTCAAAAACCTTGTCGTCCGAAATTTCTAAAGAGCTCCCCGGGTTTGGGATTTTTGCCTGTTTGAAGAAGGTGGGGTTTCGAGTTCCCCTTTTCCCGCCTTTTGGGGCCCCCGGGGCTTGTACCCCCGGGGCTGCGTTCCCGGGGGTCAGCCCCGGCCTCCCCGTAAACCCGTCTTTTTGTTGATGTGGCAAAAACGCGGGAAATTTCCCCACCCCCCCACATGTCCAGCGATTGGGGGGAGCAGCGCAAGGGGGCCCATTAAGGGCAGTACAAAGTAACACATGGCCTGACAAGCAGCGGGTTTGGGGAAACCCTGGGGGTTTTGTTGTCCCAAACCCGAGAGTGGAGGCAGGTAAAAAGAGCTTGAAACCACCCTTCCCAGTTTTTAAAAGCCCCCAAAAGGTCACGTGGGGGAAGGGATTCCCCCTTGGTCAGCAGGGAGCTTGTGGTGATTTTGTTCGGGAACCGATCGTTGGAAACTCTGAAACATCGGGTTTCCCGGGCCCAGCGACGGAGGAGGAAAACGGACACAGAGGGCAGAAACGGAGCCTTTCTCCCCGGGCCCAAACCCAAAAGGGGGGCCCCCCGACAGTTTCTCAATTTTATCGGTCTTCTTTTTGGCGGGGTTTTTCAGGGTCCGGGAGTTTGTGCAAGGGGGGCACCTCAGCTCTCAGGGGGGTTGCATCTTTCAGCAAAATCAGGGCTTTTTTTGAAGCTGTGCCGGAGGGAAGAAGGAGGAGGAGGGGGTAGGAGGTGGTTTTTCCTAGACACCGACGTCCCCGCCTTTGGGAAAAAGGTTGGCGTGAATTTGAGGGAGATGAGGAAGTTTGGGTTTTCTAGTGGCCCTCAAAAAACCCAGAGGTTGGGAAAATCAAGGGTCCATCCTCCAATTTTAGGCTTGGGGGGCTCAATTTCCCCCAACAAGATACCCCGCATTAAAAGGGCATCAAAATGAACAACAGTTATGGGGGGCCACCCCTCCTTTAAAAAAACCCGGTTTCCAAAAAAAAAAATCAGCAATTTTCCCTTTCCCCCCCAACCCCCAAAAAGAGAGTTTAAAAAACAGGAAATGGAGACCTTGCTGATTGACAATGGAGAACCCCTCTGTTGGTCTGCTTAGTTCTTCAAATTTTCAAAGGGGGAATAAAAGCCAGGAGTTGGGCAGCATTTGGTGACCAAGTAGCCGTAGGGGGCGCAGCGGCCCGCAGCGGGAAGGGTGGGGAGAAAACCCAAGGGGGGAAACCCCTTTGGGAATTTTATTTAAACCTCCCAAAAGATGCAATGCAAAGGGCCCCGATTTCAAACAAACCCCCAGGGCCGCTTAAGGTCCAAAGGTGCACGACATCCCCGTTAAAAACCCATGTTTTTGTATGTTTTTCCGGACCCCCTAGACTTCTGGGTATCCCAAAAATTTGGATGGAAAAAGGGCCCCAGCTGGCCCCGCCACGGCCCTAGAGGTGTTGTCCTTTCCCAGCAGCCACCGTCATATCTGGCGGACCTTCACTCCCGCCGGGGGAGCCCTTTTGGGCAAAACGCATCCCGGTTTTTTAAGTAATTTTGGATCGGGTTTTATTTCATTTAAGATGAAACAGGCTTTGGGTCTCTGATGATGTTGTTTGGCCCCCAATTAATGGGTCCAGATTTGTTTCTGGGTTTTCTTCACATTCCCCCTCCAAACAGAAATGGTCCTCTTGGGAAAAAATTTTTTAAAATGATCATTTCTTACTGCAATTTTTATTCTCAATTCCCCCAAAAGGTTCTTTTTTCTGGTTTTTTCTTTGGGGGGGTGGGGAGACCCAAAAGAACCAGGTTTTTATACAAAACCCTATTCCCTTTACTACTTCATCTTTAGAATTTTTCACATTGTCAATGGTTTTGGGGTCATGTTGCCCCACCAAAAAATTTTAAACGTTTGGTGAGGGAAATTAATATTTATATTTTTTTTGGGGGCATTTTTTGCTGTGAGATAAGCAATAATCATGGTCATTTGGGAACCCGAAATGGGCTTCTAAGTGGCATTTTCCTTTTACAATTTTTTTAACAGGGGTTTGGGGGGAGGAAATCATATTTAAAAATTTTTTGGGGTCATGTTTGTGTGAGATAAAAAGCAACCCAAACATGGTCCTTTGGAACAGAAAAAGTGGGGTTCTAATTTCATTTTAACCCTTTACAAATTTTTTAAGTGGCTTTAGAAATATTTTTATAATTTTTTTGGGGCATGCTGCTTTGAAAAAGCAAACAATTCTACAGGTCCCCCATTTAAAAAAAGGTTGTTTGTAATTGAAAATTTGTTCTTTTTCAAATTTTAAAGTGGCCTTAAAGGGGGTTTGTGTTTTGAAATTTTTGGGGGGATTTTTCTTTTGAAATGCAGTATTCTAAGGTACCCATTCTAAAAAATGTTGTTTTAACAGACATTTGTTTTCACATTGGTTTAAAAGTGGCTCAAGGGTGATGGGGCTGTCAAAAAAACGGAATAAAGGGAGGACACTGTTAAATGGGGCACTATTGCAAAAAGACTTGTTTTTGCAAGATCTTTAACCCTAGTATCCAAAACCCCCTTTTTGAGGAAACCCCCTTTATTTCAAAAAAAAAAGAGAAAAAAAGACATGGGGGGATTTTTCCCATTTGAAAAAATTTTTGTTTTCTAGAATTTTAAAATACTAAAAAACTTGCAAGTACAAAAAAAGCTGTTTAAAAAAAATTTCCTTTTGAATTGTTTTCAAGGGGGGTACAGGAAAAAATTGACCCGAAAGTAGTTTTTTCAGGGACATGGAGTTGGGGGCACGGACCGAGAACAAAGTTTCAGAGACCTTTCCTCCGCACGTTGGTAAAAGAGAAAAAAAAATGCCAAGATAAAGGGCACCCCGGAATTTTAACAAGGGGGGCGTTAACCACCGTAAATTTTCCCAAATGAAACTCAATTGGTCCAACTAAAACAGGGGGCAAGTGCTACCCCAAAGGGATTGAAATGTGTACTGAGGAAGGCTGGAGTTTCCCACTTCCCCTTCCGCACTTTGCTTCGCACGGGCCCGTTTTCGTTTTCTGCGGGCAAACAGGGGGATTTTCCTGCGTGTTTTTAGATTGACGGAAGGGCCGCCTTTGGGGTTTTTTACCCCACCCCCTGTAAATTTGGCCCTGGGTCATGCCCCGTGGCCCAGGGGCAGGTTTTAAATCAATGTCCAGTTCAACTAAAATGGTGGTTGAAAAAACTCCTTTTTTTCCGGGGACTTTTTTTAAAAGTGGGGGGCATGAAAGGGTTTTGGGGGTCATGCTGTGGCCCCCGGACAGGTATAAATCAATGGGCCCAGTGTTAATTTAAAAAGGTGGTTGAAAGTTCCTTTTTCCGGCACTTTTTTAAAAGGGGGGGTTCATGCAGGGTTTTGGGGGCTTTACGTGGGCCCCGGCAGGTATAGTCAAAGTCCGTGAAACAAAAAATGGTGGTTTTAAAGATCCTTTTTCCCGGGATTTTTTAAAATTCGGTCATGAGGTTTGGGGTCATGCTGCGTTCCAAAGGCAGGATATTCAATGGGCCGTTCAAGAAAAAATGAAGGTTCAAATTTTACTGCCTTCTTGGGGACTTTTTTTTTTGTGGGTTTATTTCAGGGTTTAAAGGGGCCCTGCTGTGGGATACAAGAAGGGATAGTGGGAAAGGGGTGTTTTTTTTTCTGTGGCTTTTATAACCTAAGTGTGTTGGCCCAAGACGTTTGCACGTATCCCTTTGACTGTTGTGGATGTTAATTCCGCTTCCCCCTGCCCTGTTTTTGGGGGTAAGAAGGAAAGGGTTGTTGCTCTCCCCTAACTTTAATGGTCACGCTCTTTTGACTGCTCCCCTAAGAAAAACCCTTTTTCGGATGGGGGCGACTATCGGGCTATCACCCGATTTTCGATAGCCAAAGTAATCGCTCAACACTATTCATTTTTTGTGTGTTTTCCCTGGTTAAATTTTGTTTTTCCTTTTTTTATTTAAAAGTCTCTCTTGTCGCCAAAACCCGGCAGCAGCATTTTTCCTGTTTGAAAGCTGTTTCCCCTTTACTATGTTAATCTACTACAAGCTGAATCTTCGCTACACTTTCTATCTTTATTCTTCTCTATCTCAGTCTTACTGCACACCCTCTGTGACCAACTTCATATTGAAAGCCACGAAAGGCAGAACCAGAAGCTTCTGGCTTCAAAAAGGCCCAATTGGGAAAAGCTAAGGGCCACTGTATTTAAAAAAAATGTCTAAGTCCCAAAATTCACTTTGTTGCCATAGCAAAAAAATCAAAAAGCCCCCTTTCATTTATTTTTTGTGCTCCCGGGAAAAAACAGAGGGGGGGAAAAACCCCCCTACAGAGGGGTAAACCTCTACAGTTTTTATACCTGTGGCCCTAAATCGTTTGATCACTTTTAAACTTGGGGCGTGAATTTAAAGGGTTTTTGTTTGAGGAGCCAAGCAGAACTGCTGAGCTTGCTGTCATGAAATTTGCTGTTTTAAAAATGCTGGAAGCCCAAAAAAAAATTGTTATAAAAGTTTTTTTAAAAGTTTTCCCCAAATTTAGGAGGTTTTTTGTAGGAAATAATTTTATCCCACTGGACA
>JAODAL010017274.1:0-78250 GCA_025379985.1 Phyllomedusa bahiana | reverse complement strand
GTTTTTTCCCAAAAAAGCGCCAAAGTGCCCAATTAGGGCTGAATCCCCCCAGTAACTACGGAAATGCACAGTTCTATAGAGAACTATGCTTTAAAAGTCCCTCCCCCTCTGGGCCGAATACGCGAGGGGGGGAAATTGACAGGCACCCTTTTTAGGTTTATCGGCCCTAGAAAAGACTGTCTAGGGGCGGAAAAAAGTCCCGGCCCCCCGCCCGCCCCCCCCCCCCCGCCCCGCCCCCCGGCCACACGGCGTAATGCGGGGGGAATTCCGCCCCGCATTAAGCGTTGAAAAATGCTTACAGTATATGGTTTTTTAAAGTTGGCAATTTCCTCAGAAATTTTTAGCCTTTCTAATGTTATTTTATAACAGTTTTACAAGTGCCAAGCACTTTTCCCAAATTTCCCAGAGCAAAGAAGGAAAAAAGGGAAAACAAGAGGTGAGAGAAAGGTGCCATCTTTTAGCAATCCTTCAAACAAGCAGAAAGAAAAACCAATAAATAAAGTTGGTTGTACTCATCTAAGGCAATGTTTGCATATTAAAATGCTGTCCAAAATCTGACCGCATTTCTTCATCCTGACCCCGGGGTGGACGTGGTTTTTTTTGGGTTTTTGCCAAAAAAGCATTGGTTTTTCCGATTTGCTGTCGGTTTGTATTTTAAAATTTACGGAATCTGACTGCAATAAAACCCCAAATTTGGGAAAAATCCATGAGTTGGATACGCACAAAATTTTTATTAGGGTTTTATGGGGTATAGGTTACGTGGGAAAATTTTGGGAGATTCTAAATAAGAATCCACTGAAAATCCGACCAAAAACCTGTGCTGTGTAGATAGCTAAGAGTATTGAACAGTTTGGGAAATGATTAAAAACCAAAAAAAAGCTGTTCAACTCCCAAAACCCATGCAATTATAATAGGAAATGCAAATCCAAGAAATTTAATGCAGCCCCCACAACCCCTGTTCTAAAAAAGGATTTAAAAAAGGACAGATTATAGATAAACTGAGCTCAAAACCTTTGATGGCTTTATTAATGAAAGCACAAAAAATATTCAAAGGTTGACCCGATGAATTGCGATAGAGTTGCTCAAAATGCGTTGTTCAAATACTCATTCTGCTTAAATCAATAAAGTCAACTATTTTAAACAATGTTTTAGCTTGTTAAGAATCGTCCTGAAATCCCAATCCCCGAAAAGCGGGAAGTAAAACGGGATTCCAATTTTTGTTTTAGGGGTTTTCAACACAAACTCTTCTAAAACATTTATTTTTAAAGCGGGCACCCTCAAATGCGGCCCTCAGTTTGGGAAACTACAAAATCCCATTATACTTTTATATTATCATAACGTGGGAATGATGGAGTTGTATTTTCCCAAAACGGGGGGGGCCGCATTTGAGGATGCCTGTTTAAAAATGTAATAACCCCCGAAACCAGAATTCAGATCTTTTTTGACTTAGATTTAACCCACGCCTCCCATAAATCTTATGCACCTTCAAGGGGTTTTGAAAGGAATTTGAAAAAAAAAAGTTTGCTTTTATCTTCCAGAAACAGCGCCACTCTTGTGTATGGGCTATAACTGAAATAGCATCGTACTTTGAAGTTAATAGAGAGGGGTACAAAAAAATTTAAGATAACACAAAAATGGCATTGATTTTGAAAAAATAATATTCATTTTCTAATCCTGTTTAACCTCCGGAGGCTTAGAAATTAGTACAAGCAGTGATGACAAACATTTATGTGTGTTACATATGAGCAAGATTAGCAGGATAGGCCAGCCATAACAATGACCTTAAAGGGTTGTTCTCACCATGCTGTTTCATAGAGCCTCCTCTTCTCAACCAGTTTCGGACTCTTCCTGGTTAGGTTTTGGGTTGTTCTACAGCAGTGATTGCCACATCACCTCTGCTAATCCTAGCGGAGCCTCTTACAGTGACATGAAAGAGGGAAATTTTTTAAACTGTGGGGTTTCAAGCTCTAGGGGGTGGAAAAGGGTAAATTGGGGCTAACCTAAATAAACAAGCCTTTGCAATGGAGATAACACAGCAGGGAATGACATCACCATGGTCGGACTTGACTTCTGGAGCAGTGAGAGCACAGGAGATGGTCAGTAAACTAGAGAAACTTGTGTAAACAAGCAGAAAATAATATCTCCTAAATAAAGCAAAATCAGGAAAGCAATAATCTGTATTTACCTTTGCCCACATGTTTAAAGTAAATCACTGTGGTGAGAAAACCCCTTTAAGGATAGGTCTACATAGATTTAATTTGCTGTGGATAATTCCACTGCAAATCCAGCCCTCGAGTCCACAGGGAAAATCAATGGAAAATTTACACCACGTAATGTTGATTTTGGTACAAATTTTCTGCAGTAGATTTTAACAGCTAATCATTATGCTCACCTTCTGCTATTTCCATGCAGAAGTTTCCCTGGTCCCCAGGAGGTTGGGATATACTAACCTAAAAAAAAGAAATACCCCCCTTTTTTCCTCCCCAGGTACACCTGAAATTGATATTTTTTAAATTAGTTTCACAAGACCGGGGGGTGTTAAGAAAAAAAACATCATAATAAACCTAAAAATAATTTCCACGGGAAAGTTAGCAAACCTTTTTTTTTCTAGATCAGATTTTCCCGTCTAAACATTAAACCCTCCCCATAAAGGGGGGAAAGTATTATTTGGACCTGAGAAATACAACAAATGTCTTGAAAATTCTTAATGATCGCTCTAATTATGCAATATTTCCAGGTGATCCTACTGAGGTTTTTCTGAGGAGATTGGAAAACATTGTAATTGAGGGGACTGAGATGGGAGTAATATCAAAGGAAGAATCACAATTTCTGTTACCAAAAAAACCTAAAATAGTGATCTTCTATGCGTTACCTAAAGTCCATAAGGGGCTAACCCCCCTCAAGGGATGCCCAATAGTATCCGGAATAGATTCCCTCACACAGAATATCGGGATCTACTTAGATGAAATATTGAGGGACTTTGTGGTTTCTCTATCTTCCTATCTGAGGGATACCTCAGATCTCCTTAGAAAACAAGAGGGGATCTCGGTGGATGCTGACGTCAAATTGGCTTCGGTGGATGTAGAGGCTCTCTACAGCAGTATCCCACATTTTTGGGGATTAAAGACAGTTGAATCATTCTTACTCACTAGGAGTAACAGGCGCGCCAATCACAACACATTTGTACTCCAATTATTGGAGTTTGCACTCACCCACAACTTTTTTCTGTTTGGGCCCAGGGTCTACCACCAGCTCAGGGGCACAGCTATGGGGAGCCCCTGCGCTCTCTCGTATGCTAATATGTTCCTGGGCTGGTGGGAGAAGACCCTGGTGTTCAGTGAGGCCCTAGAGATCTATACCTCATGTATTTTGTTGTGGGTGAGATATATAGATGATGTGTTTGTCCTGTGGCAGGGCACCAGGGCTCACTTTCACTCTTTTATTGAAAATCTTAATGTTAATGACATTGGACTTAGATTTACATCGGAGATACAAGAGAGAGAGATCTCGTTTTTGGATGTTAGAATAAGTAAGGATGAAAGGGGTAGCCTACAGACAACTACCTTTAGAAAACCTACATCAACTAATAATTTTTTTAATGATGGGAGAGCCACCATCCACCAAGGCTTAAACAGGTATCCCCAAAGGCAATACTTACGGATGAGGCGAAACTGTTCAAATATTGAAGAGTTTTATGTACAATCTAATGATCTAAGGGAGCGCTTTCTGGATAGAGGTTACCCCTTGCCGACTTTAAAAACGGCATTTAAACATGCCCTGGAGAAAGATAGGACTTCCCTATTAAATTCTAACCCTAAATGAGATCACACAAACCCTATCGTGAGAGTCATCGGGACATACGATGACTGTAATGAAGAAGTATATAAGATCTTGAATAAATATTGGGATGTATTACGAGCCAATAGGGATGTGGAGGAGATAGTGCCAGTTAGGCCCTCAGTTACGTACCGGAGAGGGAAGTCCTTGCGTGACAGATTGATACATAGCCACTATACCCCCCCACCTAAGTCCCAATCTTGGTTAGAACGAAAACCTGTGGGTATGCACAGATGTGGGAAATGTGTCTCATGCCCTCTTGTTCAGAAAACAAAGGAATTTGTATGTCAAGTTACTGGACAAACTTTTCAGATCAGAGATTTCTTTAATTGTGTATCTAAAGGGGTAGTCTACCTATGCACTTGTCTGTGTAAAAAGCAGTATGTGGGAAAAATGATTAGATGCATCAAGACAAGGATAGGTGAACATCTAGGGGACGTGAGACATCGTAGAGATACCCCTTTGGCCCGTCATGTGTGGGAGAGTCATGAGGGGGATTATACTTGTCTATCTTTCGTCTGTATTGAAAAAATCCAAACTACCTCTAGGAAAGGCAACATAGATAAACTTCTTCTATGTAAGGAAACAGAATGGACGTATAGGCTCAAAACAATCCAACCAAGTGGCCTTAATGAAATGTTGTATTTCGGCTGCTTTTTGTGACAATATATAATTTAATATGCTTTAACAACAAAAACCTAATTTTTATGGGAATATATTTAGCGGGTTTTTGGGAAATTAAAAAAGGGTATCATCTATTGAAAAAAGTATTCTCTTCTGGTTGTAGAGGGTCGCTCTGGTGATATCCCTTTGTTTTAAATATTTGAGAAAATTGTCCCAAACATTTTTGTTATACCTGTGTTTCATATTTTGAATATCAATGCATATGACCCCTGTTTATGGTGTTGGCACGATTTCTTTCTCTCTGCCCCCCCTTCGATTCCTCCCATTTATATTTTCACCCATTTTACGGGGGTTTTGTCATTTGATAAGGAAAATTTTTATATACTGGGGTCTTCAGCAGTTAAATTCTTATTAATATGTGCGTGAACCACATGTATATAATATGTACACATAAGGCTTTGTCACAGCTATTGATGGACATCGCATGAAGAAAAACTCACTTTTGCGTGGCTTTTTAATTAGAATCCCCACGGGTATTTCTATTTACCCATGATTTAACCCTGCCACGCGGACTCTGGAAGTGATTCCGTTCAAAAGTTCGTGATTAGAACGACCCCCTTTTGCCTGGGAAGAGCCCGTAGTGAGATGGGGGCCCCCGGGGTCGGCGCTATATGATTTCTGGCATGGCGTGAGTCTGTAGTGAAAAGGTGTCCCGAGATGGACTCGGGGCTATAGCAGGGTGGCGGCTGTCTTCCCGTGTGTGGATGGCGATTCTAATAAAAGGGAACGGGCCGTTAACTTTTCTCCATAGCCTATAATTACTTGGAGAATTTAATACCATCTGTGAGGTCACTTCCGTGGCGTTCATTTTAAAACGACGGGAGTCTTATTTAATGGCGGCCATCATCTTGAGGCATCAAAAAGAAAACCCTACTGCTAAGTATCTCTCTTATATCTTGTTAAAAAGCCCCTTGCAATAGTCCTTGGGATTTAAAAGTTTAGTTGACCCCTGATGAACCCTGTATAACTTTTTTGGGGGAAACCGTCGGGTGTGAACTAAAATATTTTGTATCTATAAGGGCAAAAAGCAACTAAATGATTTTAAGATATTATTCTTTTGTTTCTCCTAGATTGTTTTGATTATGTACTGTTACAAGGGGAAAGTGATTGTGATTATGTTTTCGTACCCAATTAAGGGGGTTAATCTTTTTACTTGGTGGGCCCAGGGGTGTGCTCCATTAAATGGGGCCGCTCCTTTCGGGGGGATTACTTTTCTGAAGGGGGATTTTCAAAACCCCCGGGTTTAGCACCTCTTTTATCTATTTGGACGAGAGGGGGCCGAGGTTTATCTAGGGAGTATTATGGCGTTTGTTTGGGTAAGGCATTTTTAATGCATATCGAGTAAAAGTTATTTTTTAACTGGGTTTAGGTTTTCACTGTGAATTTTGGTTATTAGATTTAACCCAAGTAGGCAAAATTGAATATTAGTCTATGAGTCCACCTTCTGCTATTTCCATGCAGAAGTTTCCCTGGTCCCCATCCAGTCCTGCTACTTCAAGCTCCAGAGACAGTTACCCCCTGAAGCCTGGCCTTGTGCGTAGTCCCCCTAGTCAACACAACACATCATCTGAGATAAATGAGACCCGGCAAGGGGGTGGAAAAATTTGCCAAGGGAATAAAAGGGGAACAAAGAAAAAAGGGGGTATTTAACCCCCTTTAAACCCAACACCCCGAAAAGTATTAAGACCGAACATTTTTTTAATTTTGGGCCCCCTTGCGTTTAAAAAAGTTGTAACTTTTTATTTTTCAATGAGCAGCTGTTGGGCCTCGTTTTATTCGGAAAAGTTGTATTTTTGGGGGAATGTTAAGTACACTTATAATAATTTGCAGTATTTTTTTTATTTTTTAACACCTTTCACATTTACATTAATAATGTTTGGGGTTTTTGAGCGATTACTTGACCATCGGGACATGGGTCGAGGGGTCGATAGTCGACCATCATCGACAAGATAGTGATGGAGCAGTCGTTATGGGATGACCATTAAAGTCTATGGGGAGAAACAACCCCTTCATTCTTTACACCCAAACAGGGCGGAGAAGCGGAAAAAAACTCCAAAAACGTAAAATCGTTACGTGCTCATCTTAGGAACACATTTGGGTTTAAAAAAGCCACAAAAAAAAAAAAACACTTAAACTTCACTATCCCGTCTTGTACCACAGCATGCCCTTTAAAACCCTGCATCACCAACAAATTAAAAAGCCCGAAGGGATTGATTTTGAAACATATCTTATTGAAAATGGACATTTAATATCCCCGTCCTGGAACGCAGCAGGCCCCCCAAACCCCAAAGCCTCCAGATTCAAAAATGCCGGGAAAAGGAGTTTTCAAACCCCATTTTTGTTTCATGGACTTTCTAACCTGTCCTGGGCCACAGCATGACCCCCCAAACCGCATGACCCCAGATTAAAAAGTGCCCCAAAAAGGAGTCTTTTAACCCCATTTTAGTTGAAAAATGGACATTGACTATATCTGTCCTGTTAACCAAATGCCTTAAACCGTTGACCCACAATCAAAAGTGCCCCGGGGGAAAGGGTCTTTCAACCACCATTTGTTTCACTGGACATTGACATTTCCCTGTCCGGGCCACAGCATAAGCCCCAAACCTGCATGACCCCAGATTAAAAAGTTGCCGGAAAAAAGGAGTCTTTCAAACCACCATTTTAGTTGAATGGACATTGATATAATTGTCCTGTACCGCAGAGTGCGGACAATTGAGCTTCATTGGTAAAACTGGTGGGTTAATCGCTCTGTTCCACCCAGGTGCCCTTTTTTCTTGGAAATTCTTTTTCTCATTTTACTCAACGTGTGGAGGAAATTGTTCTCTGTTCTTTGTTCTTCTGTCCGTGCTCCATACTCCATGTCCTCTGTACAATTCAGAGGAATTATTTTACAGATATTTTGCACTCATGCAAGTTTTTTAGTAGTTTTTAATTCTAGAAAAAACATTTTTAAAATAGGATGGAATCCCACTATGTCTTTGTTTCTCTTTTTTAATTGTATTAAATGGGTTGTTCTCAATAGGGGATTGATAGCTATGTTAAAGATCTTGCAAAAACAAGTCATTTTTGACAATATGTGTCCATAAACAGTGTCTACCTATTCCTGTTTCTACAGCACCATCACTTGAGCCACTCTTGACAATTGTGAAGAACAAATGTCTGTTAGAAACAACATTTTTTTTATCAATAGGACGGTAGTTATAGCTGCATTTCCAAAGCAAAATGCCCCCAAAATTCAAAGCAGGGAACCCTTGAGCCCTTTGGACAAATTGTGAAGAACAACAAATGTCTGTTAGAAAAACTTTTTATTATCATAGGACCTGTAGCTTTATTGCGGCATTTTCAAAGCAGGCATGACCCAAAAAATTTTAAAATATGACTTTCTCAGCCACTGTTAAAAAATTGGTGAGGAGAAATGCCACATAGAAGCCACTTTTCTGTTCCAAAGGACCAGATTATTGCTTGTATCTCACCATCTAATGACCCCAAAAAATTATAAATATGACTTCTCAGCACACTATTAAAATTGTGAGGAAGAAGTGCCACTTAAAAGCCACATTTCTGTTCCAAAGGACCAAATTATAGTGGTCTCATCTGCAAACATGACCTCAAAAACCACTTGACAATGCGAAAAATCTAAAGATAAAGTGAGTAAATGGAATACGGTGTTGTCCTGAAAACCTTGCTGTCTTTTACAGTCTCCTCACAGCAAAACCCAGCAAAATGAACTGTTGGGAAAAGAGAATAAAAAATTGCAGTAAGAAATGATCATTTTAAAAGTTTTCAAGAGGACCATTTCTGTTTGAAGAGGAATGTGAAGTAGACCGGCAACTAATCGGTGACTCGGCAATTGGGGCCACAAACATCATCAGAGATACATGCCTGATTCATTTTGATGAAAGTCAAACGATCCACATTATCTGTGGAAAGCTTGGATGCGTTTGTTGTAATGACTCCTCCAGCTGTGCTGAAGGGTCCGCTCAGATATGACGGCTGGCTGCTGGGCAGGACAAACCACTCTATGGCGTGACGAGCCAGCTCGGGTCCATTCGTCCAATTTTGGATTACCCAGAGTTATGGGTCCGGTAAACACATACAAAAACATCCGGTGTTGAAGACGCAGATAGTGTGCACCATGTTTAAGCTGGTCTCTGTGTGTTTGGTTGTGTGGTGAGGTGGATAAACAAATTTTGCAGAGGTCTACCATTAGGCTTCTCGCACATTGGTTGGTGCTGCTGCCGATACGCCTACTTGGCACATCTAATGCTGTTCATGTTGCTGAGGTTGTTCCCACCGTGACATTTGGGAACGTGAAGCAGACGCAAACAGATGTCGCCAGTTTGATAATCAGGGCCAAGGTCTCCATTTCCTGCCATTTTACTCTATATTTGGGTGGGTGGGAAGGAAAGTGCTGAGTTTTGTTTTGTCCGGGGATCCAGGAGGGTGGTACACCCAGTAAACTGGTTGTTCATTTGATGGCCTTAATGCGAGGATCATGGTTGGAGAAATGGAGCATCCAAGCACTCATGTGAGAGATGGAGCCTTGATTTCCAAGCCTCTGGGTCGAGGGGCACTAGCAAACTGATCCTTCCTCTATCTTCCTCCTCCGCCTCTAAAATTCGCGCCAAACTCTTTTCCAATGGCAGGGTCGTCGGTAACGTTGGTGTATAGAATACCTCCTCTCCTACTGTGCTCCGCTGCTCCGGCACAGCTTCAACACAGCACTGACTTGACATGAGATGATGCACCTTGAGAGCAGATGCGCCACCTTGCACTAGCTTGGACCCCGGAACCAATGCCTAATGAAAGACCTTGATGAAATTGTGAATACTGTCGGGCCTTGGGTGGTTTTGGGGGGATTTGACGGAGAGAAAGGCTCCGTGTTGGCCGCTTCTGTGTCCGTCTCATCTCCGTCGCTGACGGGACCTGTTAGTGTCTGAGTGTCACAACGATGTTCCATAACTAAGATCACCACATGCTTCATGCTGACAAGGGCATTGTCCGCACTGACCATTTTGGTGGCTTATTCAAAACTGGCAAGGGATGGTGCAGAGCTTTTCACCTGCCTCCATCTCGGTGGTCAACACACCGAGGTCCGCACCGCTGCTTGTCAGGCCAGGTGTACTTCTTACTGCGTAATGGCATTACGCTGCTGCCACAATCGCTGGAGCCTATGTGGAGGGTGGATTACCAGCGTGTGTTGCCACGTCAAAAATGAGACGGTTGACGGGATGTGGACGAGCATGATGCTGCGACGCAGCCAGGCGGGACGAAGCAGGGTGCGAACGGCGGAAGTTGCGAACTTAGACTTCGAGCCATCCGCAGCAGGCAGTCCAGACCCGGGTAGTCTTTAGAAAATTTCTGGACAACAAGGTTTCATGACATGTGCCAGGCAATGGGATGTGCTCCAGTTCTACCGAACTTAAGGGCGGCCAGAAGATTTCGCCCCTTATCGACACACCGTGCCTGGCACGTGGTTCTTGTCACCCAGCCAGCGCTCGGGTCTCGTTGCGGAGAGCCGTCCAAGCTCTGACCCTGTGTGTGGGACGGTCTCCAAGACAGATTAATTTCAACACAGCATGGTTTTTCTGGGCACGTGATGCCACTGAGGACTTGGGGAAAGAACCTGCACCATCCCTTCGGTTTATTTTAAAGAGCATGCGCCGAGCCTGTGAGCCACTGTCACCCAAAGAAATATCCAACCAGCTCACCCAGTGAGCTGTCACAGAGACATTATATCGGCCTTCGGCCATGCTTACTAGGTCCATGTGTCGGTGGTCAGGATGGACTTTTCGGCCACAGTGCAGACCAAACGCGCTTGACATTTTTAAATGAGCAAGGCAGGGACGGCTTTTATGGAAAAGAAAAATGCCCTGCTCGGCATTCTGGTATTGGGGGCAGGGCAAGGGCCATGACGGTGGCGGAACCCATCTGTGTCCACCAGACGGAAAGGCAACATTTTCCAAGGACCAAAAAGCCTGGCAAAGCCGACATCAGGCTTTTGGCTTTGGGATGGTTTGGGTTTAAAAGTGTTTCTTCTGTTCCCAAAACCTGAAGACAGAAGTGCTGGCTGCTTGACTGGCCACTTGTACGGCGTGCAGGTCGTCAAAACTGGAGGAAGGAGAACGGGGGTAGGATGGGGTCTCTGGTGGTGCTGGTGGTACTCGGGCGACGGTGGTAGGCTGAGGGAGGCTGATCCCTGATACAATGACTCTGAGAAGATATGGGCAGCTGAGGGAGCGCTTGAGTGGTGGGCAGGGAAGGCAGGAGGAGGCGTGAGACAGAGGGTGTGACAGTGGTTGAGAGGCCCGCCGGCGTCGGTCTGGCTTTTTTGGCCATGTGTTGCCTCATTTCAACTCATGCATGCTGCATGTGACTAGACATGTTGGTGGTGGTTAACCAACTAAAGGTTCTTGCCTCTACTTATGCGTTTACGGCAACAGGCGGCATATGACATCGCTGGAGTGAATCAGAGCCTTGGTCAAAGATGGCCAGGCTTGGAGAGGTCTGGACCATTTTGACGGCGATATAGCGAGGAGCTGGGGTTCATTACGTAGTATACTGACCGGGCTGGCGGAATCATTATCAGCCGGAATTCTGCGAACGCCCTCTCCCTTTTTGAGGCGGAACCCGTACTGACATACCCCATCGTCTTCCTCCTCGTCAGTGATGAAAGCGCTCGCAAGCAAATTCTGCTGAAAAGACCACGTTTTGGATACGCAATGTCGTCATCATCATTTTCAAACAGGTGACTTGGTGTCCTGACATTCTGCATCCCCCCCCCAAGGAGCTGCGGGGCTAAAAGCAAGAGGGACTGTAAGGCGTTGCCGACCGCCCGGGTAGCCTTTTGCCAATCACCACGACGTTTGACCGGCTTCCTTCTCACTCCTCTGATGGCATCAGTAACTCTGGGCGTCAGAGAGTAGAAAAATCATCTCTTTGGCCTCTTGATATTTAAATGCTTCTGACCCCAACCGCATTTTGTCATCAAAGAGGGTCTTCAGAAAATGGATTATCCACTGTTGGTGGGTACACAAGTTGACATTTGGGCCTGCTTCTTGTTGGACGGATGCTGGTGATGATGATGACGACATTGTGCCGTGACTGGGAGGACGAGGAGGTAAGACTGCTGGATCAAGGTTGCATTTTTTAACCATGAAGGACAGATTGGCGACGCTGTTTGTTACTAAAGATTCACAGGGCCCTGACCCAGCGATGGACAGGCTGATGGTCCTGCAATGACGTTCCGCTGGATACGTGTTGTCGCCAGCACTGGAGGAGCACTTCCTCGTACCTCTAACTCCATGGTCCTACCCCCCTTTTGCTCGCTTACCACCTGAATTTCGCTCCATGATCAGTGAAATTATGAAAAATTTGAGAAGGTATGGAAGGGAGTTTTGGAAAGTCTCTTATTAAAAGACGCTAATCACAGCTATTCTCAAATCCCTCAAATCAAAACAAAATTGCTGGATTCTAAATATAACTGCAAAGTAAGATCTATCTCATACAAAAGCGGTCCGCGGCCAAAGTGAAAAAACACGTTCTGAAAGTATTGGATAATAAAAGGTATTTTTGGGCACCTATTTCAATTCACCTGTGTGACTACAAAAATTGCTGTATTCACATTTAACTGCAAGTAATCTATCAACAATAGCTGGCCTGCGCCCAAAGTGAAAAAAACACGTATCTGAAATGTATTTAGGGATAATACATGGTATTTTTGGGCACCTATCAATTCACTGTGGTGACTATAAAATTGATGTATAATTTCATATTTAAGTGCCAGCTGCGGTCAATGAACAAAGCTGTAGTGCCCCAAGTCAAAATAAACACGTATTGTTATGTATTAGTAAATACAAGATATTTTTGGCAACCTTTCAATTCACCTGTGGTGACTATAAAATTGTGTATTCAAATTTAAGTGCCAAGCTGCCTCAATGAACATAGCTGTATGTGTCGCCAAAGTAAAAAAACACGTATCTGTTATGTATAGTTTTAATACAAGATATTTTTGGCACCTTTCAATTCTCCGTGGTGTCTATACAAATTGTGGATTCAGATTTAAGTGAAGATGCCTCAATGAACAAGCTGTAGTGCGCCAAAAGTCAAAAAACACGTATCTGTTATTATTCGTATAATACAAGATATTTTTTCGCACCTTTCAATTCCACTGTGGTGACTATAAAATTTCTGGATTCAAATTTAAGTGCAAGGCTGCCTCAATAACAAAGCTGTAGTGCGCCAAGTCAAAAAACACGTATCTGTTATGTATTCGTATATCAAAGAATATTTTTGGCACCTTTCAATTCAACCTGTGGAGACTCAATAAAATTGTTGGATTCAAAATTTTAGGTGCAAGTTGGAATATCAACAAAGGTGGAATTGGGCAAAATTGAAATATGAACATCTATCTGAAAGTATTCTGATATAAAGTGGGAGTTTTGCACTAACAATGAGACCTGCAGTTTACTAGAAAAGATGTGTATCCTATAAGTTCAGGTTGCCCATTATCCAGGAAATATTTCAATAGAAAAACTGTTAATAATAAAGCTATGTAGTGCATGTTACCTAAGTTTGGTGAACTTTAATCCAGTATTCTATATAGAGCTTGTCTGTGTTCGCCCGCGGGGGCCATCCCCTCCGGCTCCCCCCCGTGACTTTTACAGCGGTAGATGATCCTTTAATTCTCTACCTAACTACATAAAATCTTCCAATCTCTAATCTAACTAAATTGTAAGGATACAGCTAATAGTTAGGGTTTTCTGTGAAGAATATAATAAATTATCGTGAGCTGTTTGGACACAAGCAGAAGCGCACGTCCTTTGCTCTGAGACGCTGAGAGACACTGAGGCTGAAAAGGAAAAAGTTTCTATGAAAAAAAGAGGTCATGTGTTTTTTTCAGCCAATCGCAACCATAAACACCCCAGTCATGACGTCGCAACACATCTCCCCTGCTCTTTCTGTAAGCTGATTTGTGATTGCCGATTTTTAATAGATGATGCACGTTTTTTTTAACCAAAATTTATCGCATAATCTAAAATTTTTGATCAAATAACAACTGTGCGATTTCAACTTTTCGATAAAAATTTGCTCAACACTACTTGTTAGTTTAAATTTCTACGGGTTATTAGGGTTTTTGTGGATCCCAAAATAGTGTAGGTTTTTTTGTGTGTGAAAATTTAGACAATTATCTTTTTATTAAAATTTTTTTTTTATTTTATTATTTATTTTTTATTCTTTTTTTTTTTTACACTTTTTTGGTTTTTTTGTACTTTTTTTTTTCTCCAAAGAAGGAGAACTTTTTTAACATTTTTTTTTTTTTAATTTTTTACACTTAGTAATGTATTAGCATTTATAATGCTAAAAATGCTAATCTTGTCAGTTTGACAAGGCAGGAATTGGACGCACACAGGTGCTCTAATCATGGCTTCATACACAGACAGCTCTGGGGCCAGCTAGGTCCCCCGAGCTGGGCTGTACAGCCCGGTCCCCCAGCTTGTCGGGTGACCCCGTTTTCACCCGACAAGAAGGGGGGAAACCCCTTGATTGGCTGCGGTAACGACCCCCAACAAAGGGGTTAAAGCTCGGGTTTTGAAATTTCCTCCCCTGCCGATGCCTGCAGGAGACGCTCTGGGATCGGGGCTGTGTAAACAGCCCGATCCCGCGCAATTGCGGCGCCGGGCGCCCAACTCCGAGTTGACGAGCTAAAGACGTGCTGCAGACGAATGACCTGAAATGCCCGCCGTCTAAAGACGGTGGGCGGTCGTTAAGGAGTTAATTTATTCTAGACAGTTTTCCAAGTGTGTAGATATTGGATCCACAGGTAATCTTCAGCAAAATCTGCAATACAAGAATTTGATTGGGAAATACAAATGCACAATTGATGTCAATGGGGAGAATCTGCAATAAATTCTTGCTTTTTCCGCAGCAGAAATTGACATGAATTAGATTTAAAAAAAAACTCACTGCAGGTCAATTTCAATGCAAAACATCCAAATCCAGAAACTTCATTCTTAAAAATAAAGGGCCTCAAGTATGAAAATGGTCTAGGTCTAAGACTTTTTTGTTGCCCATAGCAATCAATCAGAGCCCCCCTTTCATTTCATATAGTGCACTGAAAAAATCAAAGGGTGACATGTATGAAACTTGATGCCGACATGCCAGTTCTAAATCAATATAGAGGAGTGTAGAATGAAACAGTATGTATGAAGCTGTTGAATGTGGATTCATACATCTGGTGTGAGGTATTCCTTGCATAGAATATCTTTAGAGTATATCTTTGTCGCATTCCATTGTGCCATGCCTGGTGCAAGTTTTGGCATACAACTACTCATACATCTATAGAACAGGGCTACGACAGTTTTTTTGCCACAAGATTAGCCAAAAAAATGGTGCAGCCCCTTTCATACATGTTGCCCTAAATGCTTATTTGTTTCGGCACACATCCTTAGTCATAGCTATTGATATGCTATGACTAAAGGTGTGTCCCGAAACTCGTATGTGTTTAGTGTGGTTAACACATGGTGTTCCATGCTTTTAATATGCTTGTTTGGAGACTTTTTATTTTTAATAATGAAGTTTCCGGATCTGGATGTTTTGTTTTGCATATTGCCAGTGACAGAGCTACAGGGATCACAGTGGTCACACTTGTGATTGGGCCGCGAGCCAGGGGGGCCTACAAACCCCCCTAAACACACAGCTGCATCGCTGGGTCACATAGACCAGGATACACTAATACCGGCTGCTTAGCCCACTCAAACCTGTGCCTAGGCTTGGGGCCTAGTAGACACCAGAACTGGCGTCCTGGGGCAGGCAGCGTGATTACATCACACTGCCCATTCCGGATTCAAAAACAGGGGAACAGTGGAGAGCCAAGGTGACTATTTTTATTATTATTATTTTTTACTGGGTGGGGGTGGGGCATAATATCTGCCTACATACTGGAGCAAGTTCTTACCTACCTACTTCAAGAGGCCTACCATAATAGGTCCTATCTACCTGCTTACCTACCATAAGGGGCCCCATCTACCTGCTTACCCATTTTAAGGGGCCCTATCTACCTACCTACCCACTAGAGGAGGACCTATCTACTAAGTGTTTTTTTTTTTTTGGGGGGGCGCCTACTACGTGGGGTGTGTTCCTACATACTGGTGGCACAACTGGGGGCCCTATAATTGGCTTTTAATGTTTGGTTTACAATTACTGTGTGGGGCACTGAAGGGGGCATTGTTACCATTTAGGGCGCTATGGATGGGAAATTTGTACAGAGATGGAAATTGGTTGAGACGTGCTGGAAAAGTGAGAAATCTAACATGTTTGTGTGGTAAATTCTGCAGGGATGAGTTGTGGCTGGGAGAAAACATCATCATGGTCTGGATTGGATGAAGAAAGAAAAGAGAACAACTCATCAGATGTCACCTGTACGTCCCTGGATGTAACTGCACTGTAATCACTAATGTGTGCAGAACCTGTTTGCAACTGGTATTTACCACTATATATATATGGAGGTAATATACAGTCTGCAGAGCCTGTGTACACTGGTAACTTCTAATCACTACAATTGTCTGGTAATCCACAGTAAGAAAACTCATATAAACATAGAAATCACTGCAGGATAATGAGTTGACTTGATATCAAAATAACAATCTCAAAACGTTACTTTTAATTAAATCCTCTTAATATACACACAACAAACTCCTCAAAATAACAAATCATGGAATCAGGATAGGACTCACCTTATTCGTCAGTAATCCATTCTGGTATAGTCCATATGGTTCTTCAGTAGGGGCGATGATATACCGCGGGGCGTCCAACACTGTCTGCCAGACAATAATTGGATACAATTTCTCACTACTACTCTCCTATTATACATAGGTAAATTCTCTTGTCTGCCCTTTTCCTTTTTTTGTTTCCACTATGGTGTAACCCTTTCACTTTTTTGTTTTCTTTCTTGATTTTTTCCACTGGTGAGTCCAATTTATGGATGAAACGCGTATAGGCTTATAATTTATAAATATGTTTCTTTTTCACAGGGTGAGAGGTAGGGTTAAGTAAGGGCTGTTTTGCCGGGTCGCCCTTTTTTGGAGCATTATCTCCGCTCAGCTCAAGGTCAGTTCCCTTTTAGGGATTTGACAGAATGAGAAATTATATCCAATTATTGTCTGACAGACCGTGTTTGAGGCCCGGCTGAATATCATCGTCCCTATTGAAGAACCGTATGGACTATTCCAGAATAAATTACTGATGATTATGTTGAGTCCTATCCTGACCCCGTTGTTTATTATTTTTTGTGCATTTTAAGATGATTTAATTAAAAGTTATGTTTTAAGATTGTTATTTTGATATCAAGTTAACTCATCATCCTGCAGTGATAACACTGGTATATACCACTTATATGGTCACTGTATGGTGATAATATACAGTCTGCAGAGCCTGTGTACACTGGTATCTACCACTATATGGTCACTGTAAGGTGGTAATCGTGGTAATGGTTTATATTCAGTAACAATATGATGGTTTAATTGAGTCTCTTTATTGTGGTGATATGTGGCGGAATTATTTGGTCTTCCTGTATTGTTGTTATTGGTATTATTGGTCTGGATATACTGGTTTGGTCAGTAACATTATGGTGGTATTGGTCATAACATAGTGGTAACATTTGGTGATCATGTGGTGGTATTAAGTGGCATTTTGGTATACATACTGACTGGCGGAATACAGATAACATCTCAACTAAATTGTTCAGTGTGAACCCCACCAAAAATTAAACATAAAAAACAAAGGCAAAATTACACTTATTTCTTGTTCAACCCTATATATATATATAAATATATATATATATATATATATATATATATAATATATATATAATATATATATAAATATTATAAAATATATATATAATATATATATATTATAATTATATATTTTTTTTTTTTTTGGTGGAGGGAGACAAGATGGACTGATTTTTCTTCTATAAACAATCCCTTAAATAGAAATAATTTTCCGCAGTGCCCTACACGGCAGACATGCGTCACGCCAAGTAAGGGACCTGTTGTTGAAAATAGTGGTTCACAGCCATGGTCTAGGGGTAGGAGGGCCCAAGCTGCAGTGTGGCAACAGGGCCTATGAGTCTTTAGCTATGCCCCTAAGTATTGTGATCGTCAGCTCTGAACAATATATCCCCAGAGTTGGTGTAGAAATTTATCTGATAGCATTGGAGAACATAGGCTTCTTGGTTGCAGCAAGTCAGTTTCTCTCTTACTTTTCAAAGCACGTGGATGAGATGTGTTCAGATTTTGCTTCGACTGTCTTCAACTATGGGTTTTCTGTATGCGACTTGGGGGGGGGGGGGAATTCTGGCGTGTGTGACTGTACTCTAAGGCCTCGTTCACACGGCTTATTCTGCCGCGTATTGGCGCCGTACTGCGCGCCGGATTTGCGCTTCAGTACGGCGCCAATCCGCGGCAGCAATTACGGTAATCCACTGCTCTCATTGAGAACAGTGGAATCCGTCGCTCCTCCCCGCTCGGCGAATCCGCTGCGGGGGGAGAAAGTGACATGCACATTATTTACGGCGCGGACGCGCCGTAAACAATGCATTGTCTATGGGGCCGGGAGCGGCGCCCCCGCCGCGCTCCGGCTCCGCCCCCGTCCCGCCCCTTATTCACGGCGGATTTGTGCGCTCAATAGGGCGCACAAATCCGTCGGGAATAAGCCGTGTGAACACGGCCTAAAGCTTGATTCAAATGTGGTAACACTACCTATGTACAACATAAAAATGTTCGGATTTATTGTTGTACATTTTATTGATACATTACCTCAGTGCTGGGATTCACAATCTATTGTGTCACATAATGCTTGTTATTATTATATTTCTTTAGTAATGATGTTGTGTTCTCTTGGCAGGTTACTACGGAGAGGGTGTAAATGCCATCATTGTGTTTGCTGCTTGTTTTTTGCCTGACAGCAGTCGTGCTGACTACAATTATGTCATGGAAAATCTTTTCCTGTGAGTACTTCATATAAGCACAGTCACACTCATTATTGTGACAAGCAGTCTGTAACATATTGGCACAATGTTTAAGAAAACACATGCTTTTAGTTTATTTGGACAAACAATACATCATTTTTTGCTAAAGGTTAGAAGACCAAAAGGAAAGGTATGGGTAATAGGGAAAATTACATGTTAATTATTTCCACAAAAACCCTAAAAACACCTTTGTTGAAGAACTTTATACACATAATATTTCTGCTACAATAACCTACTTTACAAATATGTTGTGAAAAATGCAAACATTTCATTTTCTTACTATTATTTAGTGTTGGTTTCTGACATTTTAAATGATTGGCTGTGACCAGTCATGGCTGTGAATTTTTATAATTATTCAATGCTACAGGCAATGTAGTTAAGATCCAAACTCTGACTTCTTGGATGGTCAAAGAGAGATAAATAAGGTTCGTTGAGAGGAAATCTATTTTTTCATATATGCCTTTATATATGCTTTATGTTTTGTTTTTTTACCGATTAGTACAACATCTTCTAAATACAGACAATATTATGGTCCAAATTTCAACAAATTATTTAATACTTTTAAAACTGTAGCTTTGTATGCAAACAGGAACCAAGAAGAGGAACATTTAAGGGATAAAGAGGGACAGTAGGATTTGGATTAAAATAGGAACTGTCCCTTTAAAAGGGGGCATGCTCCTGTACATCTGCCCACAGCCTGAATAGGAAATGGAAGCCTGAAGCTGGCTGTGAAGAGTAGACTCTGTGAAACAGCCTCATAAGAAAACCCCTTTAAACATAATCATAGAACATAGAAAACTTATGCTAGTAAAAGACCACACAGACACCCAGTCTACACTTTTTTTTCTTTATCTTAGAATAGATATATGTTTATGCTAGGCCTATTGACACATAGGGCGACTGGGTGTCATGCCAGCTGTAATGTGCCTACAAATGCCGTAATGAAGCCATAAATATCTAGCTTCGCTAAGGTTCTAGTGCGTCAACAATGTATGAACAGGGCTTCGCCTGATATCGGGCTGAAAAGATGCCAGATATCTGGCGCAGCTCCATTCATACATGTCACCCATAGTACTTACTTAAAGGGGTGTTCCCACTACAGATTTTGAAGACATATCAATACAATATGCCATTATAATCTGATAGGTGCAGGTCCCACATCTGGGACCATTACCTATTTCGGAAATGGACTGGCAAAAAAATCAGTATCAGTTCAAAATAGAGAGCCAGTCGTGCTTGTGCACAACTTTCAATTCTACTCTGTGGAAATTCAGAGTACAAACAAACACTGTGCTCACCTGTACTGGGAAATACCATACAACAAAATTGGAAGTTGTGTGAAATTGCAGTGCACAGAGCTACGCCCGACTCCTGGGACATTGTTGAGGCATGGGAAATAAGTCCAGAGAGTCAGGGGTCTGCAGTGAACCAGTACACTTCTTTAATGGAGGAACTCAAGTGCAACACAATATAGGCACGACACTGGCTTTTCCAGTCTCCTCTCTGGTAGACATAGGCTCTGTGCTTAAGAAAGGCATGGACTAGCTGTCCCTCTGTCACACAGGCAGTCTGTTAGTCTTTTCTGCTACCCACTGGTCTCTACCTGCAGAGCCACTAAAGGCTTTTACGTGCTAGCCTTTTATACACTTTCTAGAATATTCTAATGGAAAGGGTGGAAAAGCACAACACTTACAACAGCATTGTTACAGTCTCAGTCCCTCATACATTTGTATAGCACTTCTATTCTGGCCTATGGGAATGACTAAGCATCTTCTCCAGATATTGCAAAATTCAGTGTCTGAGTTTTTCCTTCCAAAACTCAATTGTGCATCTTCTAGCAAAGTGAAGAGTTACCAACTTCTCAGTCCATAAGTAGCAAGTCTCAGAGTCTCTCAGTATTAGCTAGCTATGTGTTAATTCTTCCCGCAGTGCACATTAACAGAACATATTATAGTAAACAATTAAGGCTGGGCTTAAAGGAGTTGTCTCCCTTCAGAGTTTCAGAGAATGCATGAATGAAATACTCTGTCACTTCCTGGTTCAGACTGACTCATTTGCATAAGCTCCATGCTTGTACAGCTCCAAGCAGTGCTGTGCTTTCAGATGTTAATTAGATCAGATTAGCATCTGAAACTACTAACAGGACTTCTTATCTGATCCCCAAAACAAAAGCCCTAATTACAGTTCTGTTTATTTTACATAAATCAAGCTTTTTACTGCTGAGCAGCACAGGACACTGCAGCAACCTGTGTGATGATGTCACTCACTGTTATCTCATTGAACAAACAGCAGGGGGAGAATTGTTTACAGGTTGGATACTGAGGGAACTGAAATAGCCAGGGAGGTCATAAATTCACTTGTATCTCCTTAGGGAAAACAGAGGAACAAAGCAATATATTTGGAAAATGTCTTTATTTTGTGTTCCCTACAACTTGAAAGCTATTCTTTGTAGCGAGACAACCCCTTTAACAATATGAAACAGTAAAGAAGTACATAACAGTATAAACTATGGTACCAAAATAGTAAGATGTTGATGGCTTTGATTAGTAGCACTAGGGCGAATGTCCACAGTCCAAAGTATCCTTACTCTGGGGCATTACAGAAGTCTTTCATTCTGAGCTGATATTTTGAGGGGCCTGTTCCCAATATTGATGCAGGTCCCAGAGATTGATAAGCTATCAAAGTCTGAGGTGGGAAAACCCCTTTAAATAGCAATGTACACAGCTGACAAACAAATTAAATTACCTTGCTTCATAAATGAACACCTGTATGATGTAATACTGTGTACTATTTCATAAAATATTTTGAAATATATATTTCATGTTTGTGTTTTTCCTTAACAAATGTGTAGCCACTTGTGCTTATGTTCTGTAAGAATTAACTAAATAAGATATAACCAAGTGCAATCCATCCACCTTTCTACTTTGCATGTTAGCACAAGTCATAAATGTATGTGATTTTAGACAGGGCTAGCTTTCCTTACACCTGGATATCAATTGTCTAATATATGACAAAATTCTCAATGCGGTTTCCAGGATAGCTCAGTCACCTGGGAAAACACTATGAAACATCCTTTGTTAGGATTCATAGACAGACAAAGCTCTCCATTCTATTCTGTCATACCCAGATGGCATTAGAGGCCATGTGTATTGCAGGAATAGATTGAAACTAACAGATAGTAAGGATCAGTTGCTATAGAGGACAAAGCAGAGTGCACTGCAGAATACTTCTTATGTGTTACAGTTTTGTCTATCTCTAGAGCGGTAAAGCAGGACTTTATATGACTTAAAGGACATTTTTTTCTTAATGTGAGGAACACACCATATGGTTTTCTGCAAATTGTAGTAAGTAAAGTGCAAGCAAACGTAATGTCGTTACTTACTTATAAATATGCTGTTATTTACTAATTATTCATTAACCCTAGTAATGTTTGTTTTGTTTGCATAATATATTTTTTATTTTCTATGGACAGAAGTAATAGATGATTGGTTAGAAAACCCTTTTTCTGATAGTAGCAAAGCTGATCACTGGAAACCCTCAATTAATGGCGCTCATTTACTTATGTAGTTGACCCAGAAAAGTTTCTTAAAATGCTCCAAGAATTGGCGCATTTTTGGCTCAGCCTGTTGCAGAATGTCTCAGACACATTTATTATGGGCTTAAGACACTTTCTGCACTCAGCTGGACAGGTGAATCAGAAAGTGGGTACGGCCTCGTGGAAAAGTGGATGTGACACGCTGAGCCAAAATCTGCAATAAAAATGTGCCAAAATTCTGAAGTGGAAAGTAAGCCAAAAAAAACTGGTATAAAAAGTTAGACAATTCTAAAGCTGCACCAATTAATCAATTAGTATGAGCCACTGTGATAAATCTGGTACATTTTTAGACTGCCTAAGTTTACGCTGTCCAACTTTTAATATGGCAATATTGCTATTGCATAGGTATTCCATAGGTATTCCATTAGGACAGCACTCGATAATAAAAGCAGCCTACACCTGACAATCCTTTAAAGAAAATATGAACATTACAGCATGCAAATTAAGGCATTACTGTTCTTGCCATATTAGTTTCATAGTACGGTAACAGTTTACCTCAAGACCACACACTAAACTTAATGGTTATGGCACACTAAAGTGTCACTATACATTTGATGGTTGTTGAACACTCCTGAACGTGCAGAACACTTGAATGTTATGGAACACAATTGTAAGAGTCTCTCATGAAAATTAACTTTAACTCCAAGGGCATGTTCAGAGGGCAAATTTGGAATTCAACCTATATTCTGCATGGAAATTAGGATTTTAAAAAATATATAGTGGACCACTCCTGTAACAGAAGTCACTTTCCACCTAGCTCATTCCTAACGACACTTTCTGAGTCAACCCTTCTTACTCTCTTATTCAAGTCACTGACGTCACTAGACTGTACATTGCAGGCCACGGAGCATCTAGTCTCCTGATATGTGTTGATCAGCAGTCTTTTTTACACTGGCATTTCATATAGTCCCACCGAGACCTAGGTATAGCTTTTACCAGGATTGAAGTCTCTAACAACCTAAATTACCTGGGCCCCTCTAAGACTGATTGTCTCTCACAGCCCGTGAAAACCACCTAGGGCTGACAGTGCTCTTATCCCTTGATACTTTGGTGACAGCTCTCATAGAACTGTCCAAGTTAGCTTCTTGCTTGACTGTAGGTACTTTCAGGACATGTCTTCGAAATGGCAGCAGTTCCGAATATCTGCTTACTGTGTGCTCCACTGTGATGATCTCTGTGCCTAGCTAGACTAAACGACACTGAAATTGCACTTTTTGCCTGTTAGTCCTCACCGTACTTTAACTGGCCCACTATTCAGTATTTCTTGAGGAATCCTGTCAGGAAATTCATGCACACCAACCTCACATTGCCTCTTTGTGCTACACCACTCCTTTATATGTACTCCTCTTGCTCCTGCTTCTGGACTTGTGGCACAGAGATCCAGGATCCCAATACACATACCTATGTCAATGGCAGACTCTTACTTTCCCTACATTGAGACTGGCTTCTCCTTCTTTAACTAGCAGCTAAAAATTCATCATCCCTGCTGTCAGCAAGCATGACAGGACATAAGGGTGCTACCCACCAAATTATGCATCCTTGGGCCTCAACGTGCCAAGGATCTTTAATTATATAATTATCATTTGAAATATTTGTATAAAATGATAACAAAGCAATAAAGCAATCTTAAAGTAAGAGAGCAGCCAATGTAAAAAGCAAAAAAAAAAAAAAAAAAACACTCACTATTTTAATACACAACAGTCCAATGTTGGGGTTTTTCTGGTCTTTGTCTATTGTTGGCTAGCACTGGATCACAGATGGCGGTCTTAGTGATCATGTGTTGTACTACTTGGATTGGCATCATAGCTCCTATGTCTGAGTGGTGGTGCCATTAGTATGGCAAGTGACTGCTCAGGCAACTGATGGGTTGTAATGGTCAAACACTGTTTGCTTGTAAGGAAACACCGGAACTTCTAAGCTTGTTCACTAGTGGACTGCAGAGGGTATTTTTTCTGACATCAGCTGCTCTTTTTAAATTTTTTTAAAAGTTGGACAAACCCATTCAGGAGAAATATAGGGCGACATCCTGAAAAGTGGCGACGGCACGGCAGTTTTGCGGCACATTAAATCAGTGTAAAGTGCGCCTGAAAGTACGAACCTTTCAAAAATCTGATGCCTGGTATACCTTGCATAGTAAAATTAATGCGCCTATCCCGGCGCCTTGCAAAATCTAGGCGCATATTGTATTGTTGCTAGCATATTTGATGCGCTTTTTCAGGCATATTCAAATGTGTTGTGCCTGGCATATAAATTGCCTAGTTTTGGTCTACTACAGTTCATTTCTATAGAGATTAGAGCGTCAAGAGTTTTTTTGGCGCAAAATACACCAAAAAACTAGCACAGTCGTATTGGGACATGTCGCCCATAATGTTTTCCCACTAACAGATGGATACTAGAGACTGTTAATACGTCCATTTTGGATTCTGACATGATTTTGTTCCAAAGCAACACATCAAAACTGCATTTAAACTATGAAGAAGGTTTTATTGCACAAGGTCTACGCTTCTCCATATGCCCTGATAGGGCATATAAATATCTTAGAGGGGGATCTTTCTTTATTATATATAGAGAAAAATCTAGCAAAGAGAACAAC
This sequence comes from Phyllomedusa bahiana, assembly GCA_025379985.1. Taxonomy (NCBI): domain Eukaryota; kingdom Metazoa; phylum Chordata; class Amphibia; order Anura; family Hylidae; genus Phyllomedusa; species Phyllomedusa bahiana. Next base: position 53,509 of record JAODAL010017274.1, on the reverse strand, counting down.
CCCTTTAATTAAACTGCTTTGTCCATGTGGAAAAGTTTGGCTGACTGATAGTGATCCCTAATAAGACAATTCCTTTCAGCATGTAAAGAAACATATGCGGATTATATACATTTTAACATAGTATTTTGCTGTTGTTTTCTTTTATTCTAGATATGTAATAAGTACTTTGGAGCTTATGGTAGCAGAGGACTATATGATTGTCTACTTAAATGGGGCCACACCAAGAAGAAAGATGCCAGGACTCGGTTGGATGAAGAAGTGTTATCAAATGATAGATAGAAGGTGAGGAACGGTAGACATGTAGTCTGTTTGGTAATCAGCATGTTCTGCGCCAGGTGTTACTATCTCAAGCTGCTTTTCTGCAGGTCACACAGTGATTATATAAGCTGATACGGTTTTTTGAGAACAATGTTTCTATAGTAACAAATAATGGAAATCTTGAATGGTTAACAACCGTGAATTAACTTTTTTATCCCTTATCACAGGCTAAGGAAGAACCTAAAGTCGTTCATAATCGTTCATCCATCTTGGTTTATCAGGACTATATTAGCTGTGACACGTCCATTCATAAGGTAAATAATATTAGTTATAGGTATTACAGTCCAATGAATCTCCTACTGCATATCCAGTTATTTGATACCACCACTAATCTTGTGAATAGATATTCCTGATCATGACAAAGCAATCCAACAGGGCTGTGTAGAAATAAAATGTCCTGTTGTGTCCTAAATGAGTTGTTAGCAGAATAAATATAACATTTACTATGGTAGGTGTTCTGTAAATGGACTGCTGCAATCTGATTACAGGTATCAAGTCAGTGCCTGATAAAGTTTATTCTGTAAATATAGTGCTGCAGTCTGCGGATAACTATCAAGTCGGTGCTTGATGAAGTTTATTCTGTAAATGGACTGCTGCAGTCTGCTGACAGACATGAAGTCAGTGCATGATGAGGTTTTTTCTGTAAATGTACTGCTGCAGTCTGCTGACAGATATGAATTCAGTGCCTGATGAGGTTTATTCTGTTATCGGACTGCTGCAGTCTGCTGACAGATATGAATTCAGTGCCTGATGTGGTTTACTCTGAAAGGACTGCTGCAGTCTGCTGACAGGTATGAATTCGGTGCCGGATGAGGTTTATTCTGTTATCGGACTGCTGCAGTCTGCTGCCAGGTATCAATTCAGTGTCTGATGAGGTATATTCTGTAAATGGACTGCTGCAGTCTGCTGACAGATATGAAGTCAGTGCCTGATGAGATTTATTATGTTATTGGACTGCTGCAGTCTGCAGACAGGTATGAAATCAGTGCCTGATGTGATTTACTCTAAATGGACTGCTGCCGTCTGCTGACAGGTATCACGTCCGTGCCTGATGAGGTTTATTCTGTTATTGGACTGCTGCAGTCTGCTGACAGGTATGAAGTCAGTGCCTGATGAGGTTTATTCTGTTATTGGACTGCTGCAGTCTGCAGACAGGTATGAAATCAGTGCATGATGTGATTTACTCTAAATGGACTGCTGCAGTCTGCTGACAGGTATCAAGTCAGTGCCTGATGAGGTTTATTATGTTATTGGACTGCTGCAGTCTGCTGACAGGTATGAAGTCAGTGCCTGATGAGGTTTATTCTGTTATTGGACTGCTGCCGTCTGCTGACAGGTTTCAAGTCAGTGCCTGATGAGGTTCATTCTGTGAATGGACTTCTGCAGACAGGTATCAAGTCAGTACCTGATAAGGTTTCTTAAAAGAACAGAGCCATGTCATAGCTCTTTTATTCTCATATCTATCTTTATTTGTATGTATTTTTTTTCATAGCCAGAAATCAACATGCAGTTATGTCACATGAGTAGTACGGGCTCAAAAGTTATTCCATGGTGGTTACCAGCTATAATATATAGCCGGGTCCTGCTGAGATGGGAGCAGATTGTGATTCTGATTGTTTAAAGGGGTTGGCTAAGTCATTCTTTTAAAATACTGTATACTACTGCTGCTGGAATAAGATGAAAAAAGCCATATTCACCTTTGTCCTCATCTTCATTCCAGTTTAACTTTCAGTGTCAGTGCTTTCCCCAGATTTTCTGTTTACTTACGATGCTAGCAGTTGGATCATTACTGCTGCAGTCAGACATCACAGCTTGAAGCCTTAACTTCTGAAGGGTGACATCAGACAACAGCTCCAGTAGTGACAACCTGACAACCATAAGTAAACAGAAAAGGTGGAGAAATCACTGAGTCATGCATGTTTATAACGGAAGTGAGGACAAAGCCGATTATGTTTCTTTTTTTCCAGCAGTAATTTATTTTAAAAGAATTACCAGGCAACCAAGCCATAGATGTTGCAATTAATAGTGAAATTGGCATCAAGATGGTTAGATAGAGAGAGGGGCTCCTTAAGTCACCCACTGAGCCCCTCAAATGTAATGGGATGTTGAACTGGGGATCTCTACTAAAGGCAGAAATTATTTTTTACTGTAGTATGGGGCAATTGGAATTTGCCTTACAGGAGTTTTTGCTTTCCCCTGAATCAACACAGTTGGGTGGTACTGTAGGTTTTACTTAATGTACTTGTGTCTTTTTTCAGTGTATTCATAGATAGACATACTGTATACACTGAGCTGTCAATTGTGGATTGTTTGGCACCGAAGTGTGTTTGCTTGGCAGTCAGTCTAACAAAGTTCCGCATATCTCACATGTGTGGTTGCCTATTAGTTTGTTCCTATGACAAGTTCTAATAGTACGGCTGTAAGCAAAAACATAAAAGGCGAAAAAGAGTACTCATGACGCATACGTATTTTTGATTTGTGTGCGAGTGTTATGTGAGGAGCATAAAATTGAAAATATTGGACTACATTAAGAAATTTATTCAGTATTGTGTATATTATTTTTCTTTATCTCTGCTCATGTTCATGCAGCAAGATAATATAATGTCTCCTCCAGTTAGTCTGAGACTAGAGTGTGATTCCAAAGGAATTAGGTGCCAGTATTCTGAAAGTATTATCAAGTTATAGTCAATGTATGAAAAGAACAATTGTTTACTACAGCGGACTATGAAAGGAAGATTTTTTTCTCCTATATAGCTCAAGGATTCTCAGTTTATAAATGACTCTAATTGTGTAATGTTGAAGGCAATTTAGGAAAATAAAAAAAATATAAAAAAAATCAATGTTTCCTAGAGCAACAGTGGTCGGACAAGATCTGTTGGTAACAAAATCATGGTTTTAATTGTTGAAGGCACAGTCATTCACTTAATTGTTCCTTCTTGTGCTTTTTCCCATCAGTCCTTGGTGTTGTTTATTATAAAGGGTATAAAGAGAAAATTTGGTAATTCATTTGAGGAAAAATATTCTAAATTGCCCGCCCTACAGTGACACGCTAGGCTTCCTATTCCAACTGCTCTTAGTAGCACCTTTTCAAAGCATCTAAAGCAACTATTCAGGTCATAGCTGTCCTTTCTGAAACTGCTATGTAAATGGTTGCTTTGAACAGTTTTTCTTAGGTATATTGAGAACTGTGATTGTTTGTTTGCCACGTCTGGTAGTTTAACATAAGTATTGGACTTCCTGTCAGGGGCATCCCATTCTTTCTCTGGCTTATTCTGCTTAAAGCAGAAAAACTGGCCCAAGATGGGCGACCTTGCACAGGAACCTATTCCTGGCAAAACATTTAGCTAGAAAACAGAGGGAAACAGCAACGGTTATGACAATAACTGACACAGATCATCAGAGAACAGGGAAACGTAGCAAGTCACGGCTGGGCAAGATCAAACCGGGAGACCAGGCAGTACCGAGTCAGCAGGCAGAAGAATAACCAAGGTAAAAACCATAGTCAGAGCCAGAGGAATCCTATAAACAGCAAACACACAGGAAAAAGAGCCAGGACACGATCACAGGCACAGGAAGAAGAATCGGGTAGGTTTAAACGCCTCAGCCACGGGTTGGACCAAGGACTTAACACACTAAGGTAACATGTATGTTTTTGCGCACAATAGTAGCATAGATTGCGCCTGAATCTACAAGCTGTTCTACTGTGGGTCACAGATTTAACGCTTTCAAGCTACAAAGCAACACTTCTGGCTCAAGTAAACCACTTTCAAAGTGGTCTACGCTGTTAACAGCCATGCCATTACAAGCGAGCGCTATTGTTAACTGCTACCTAACTATTGGAATGCGCTCCTGAATAAAAATTATTAGCAAATCGAGGGCCAGGCCTAATTTTTCGGGTGAAAAGAACACCAGGACTTTGGCGCAGCCCCATTCATACACGTCGCCCTAATTGTCATACAGAACCCTGAGGCAGAAAATACACAGAAAAGCTTAAAGGGGCAATAGCACAATGCTGACAGTACCACCAACCCCCCTCTATGAGAAGCCACCAGACCCTTACATCTAAGACCAGGTTTACAAGGTAACTTATTGTGGAATGCCCTCACCAGTCGGTTAGTATGAACAGACAAGCATGGTACCCAGGTTCATTCTTCTGGCCCATAACCCTTCCAATGAACTAGGTATTGTATACCTGGTTTTGTACACGATTCCTGATGCTGCAAGAATCCGCAATTCTCTCTACTTTGAATTCCAGATCCCCCTCCACCTGGACTGGAGGGGGGAGGGGTGAGTTGTGACAACTGATTGGACGCTCCACTAGGGTACATATCTTTTTTGAGCGAGGAAGAGACGTTATGGAAAACATTGTGGATCCGGAAGGTCGGAGGAAGGCATAGGCGAAAAGAGACTCGATTTATAACATGTGTAAGGACCACAAATTTAGGGTAATAACAAACTAAGGGCCAATTTGGATCGGGCACTTTAGGTTCATGTTTTTAGTAGCGCGAGCTGTCAATCCTTATCCTCCTCACCAAACAAGGCTGATCCCACAGCACGTCTTTTATCAGCATTTTTCTATTGTATCAACTGAGATTTCCTCAGGTTCGACTGATCCTGCGAACAGACAGTGCACAATTTCTTTGATTCTACCTCCATCTCAGGGTTATCTGAAGTGGAAGAGGAGAGAGAACCAAAATGAGGATGAAAGCCATAAACCACATGTTAAGGGTGTCCCTCAGTGCGACCCTCGTGTTCGGGTCGCTGGCACACCCCGCAACGCCGCAGCACATCCTGCTGCGGGCTCGGTGCCGCGGCTGTACTGGCTCGGGACTGCGGACACCACGGCGTTGTAAACGGGTAACTACTTACCCGTCACGCTCCTAGCGTTCCCGTCGGGGCCGTCGCTCCTGCTGACGGCAGGTGTGTGCACGCGTCGCCCTGCTAGGTGCGCCAAAGCGCGCGGCAACTGCCGGGGAAATATAAAGGACAGTGCAGCCGGTGATTGGGTTTTCAGCGGGCACTCAGGTCACTATTTTTTGCGCCTGCCTCTTCCTCCAGCACCGTTCTTGCCGGTAATCGGTTGTGCCTTGTGCTGGAGAAGGTAAGATGCGTTTCCTAAGTGTCTGTTCGTTTAACTGTGAAACGTACCTTCTGCCTCCGGTCCACTTGACTCATCGAAACCTTTCTGACGCCTGTCCTGACCTTCTGACCTGTCCCCGTACTCAACGAGCCTGCTTCACGATTTTGTACACAGCAACACCTCAAGGCTACCCATCCGCAAGCAAGTCACGTCAGGCAGGTAGCGACCTGGTAGCAATCCGCCGAACGCGAAGTCCATCACCGCTTGGCGAGCCGGGATACTAGGTGAAAACCGGTCACCTAATTGAGTCCGTCTCCCCTTGGCGTGGCTTACTTTCATTCGCTTGTGTCGTGGTCCTGTGGATCCACTACCCACTAATCAGTAACACAGTTCGATTCGGCCTTGGATCCCGCCCAAGCGTGCCACTATACCGAGAGTCTAGACCTCACTACCATCGTGCGGCCCCAACATACAAGCAATCTAACGCAGATCGCGCAGCAAGCGCAACAGATGAACCAACTGACTACGATCGATTGCGCAGCAGCTCCTGGCCCATGTCAGCAGCAGCAAACGGCGTGACGTTGGCTCAAGACAGCAGCCAGTCGTTACCCGGGGACAATCGCTGGTGTCTTCGAGGAGCATGCACCGCCCTCGTACTGCTGAAAACAGCTTTATTAACCTAACAGCAGGGGGTATCTCTCCATTGGCGACTACGCCGTGAAATTCGCACCTTAGCCTATGAATTGGCGTGGGATTGATGCTGCGTTGTGTCGCCACGTTCACAGAAGGGCTCTCCCGGCACAGATCAAGGATGCCCCTCGCCACCCGGACTCTATCCCGACGTCATTAGTGAGCTCTTCCATATGGCATAAACCGGCATAGACATCCGTTTCTCGGAGAGGACGGGTAGGTGGCTGCCGCCAGGAACGCGAGCAAGCTCCAAAAATGTCGGCTATCCCGTCTGCGACGCCAAGTGTTTCAGGCGTCCTCCGCCTGCATCCCTTCCCAGCCAGCCTTGGAAGAGGCCATGCAAGTGGACACGTACCCGCCTGTCTCGCAAGAGGCTTGGCCCGACGGCCCAGTGAGGAGAGGGTTCGTGTCTCTACTGCGGGAAGCCACCGAACACTTCCGTAGGGTTGCACAACTTCTTCTCAGGCTTCGTCCGGGATAAACGGCCACGCACCTAGGATTCGTGGGAGAGGCGTCCCTAGGTTGTGAGTAATCCCTCTCATGGCTCATGCTGCCAGCTCTGGTTATGTCCATTCCAGGAATCTCGTTCCCAGTGTACGGCCCTTCTATCGGATTCGGATCGGAATGGGAGCTTTATGCGATGCTTCGTTGGTGTACACGTAGTATCGTCCTACTTCTGGTGGTCCGCATAGACCATAACCTATTGGTTCCATCTCCTCCGGTCGCAGTGGTGCAGGCTATTAATGCGTAGCCATCCTAACTGGATCTGATTATGAACAGTGGTATACAAATAGTAGGCCCTCGCACTGGGAAAGGATCCACGTTCTTCGTGGTACCCCGTTTCTTACCGGACTGTTTACTGGGGCTTCTTGGCTCACAGCGTCACGCCCCTATGTGGATTGGAAGACGGTGTGACATGTTCTGCGTTGGGGCCATGATGCCAATGTCTCGTTGTCTTTCGGCACCCGCCGGGGTGCCCACAGTCCTCCACTGTCCTCTACAAAGCAAATACCTTGGTTTTAACCGCACCTTAATCAGGAACTTCCAAGATGTTGTTTTTCCGAGAGGCAAGCTGAGACATTCCTCCTCATCGCACCATATGATTGCCCCATAGACCCTTGTACACCGGACAGTCACTCCCCCGGGGTAGGGTTCTTCCCGCTCTCCGTACACGAACAATCGGGCAATGCTCGGCATATGTAGAATAGAAAATCTACGATAGCGGTTCATCCCGCAATCCTGACCTTTCTACGGCGGTGTGCACGGATTCTTTCTTTGTGGCAGAAGAAAGATGGTTCCCTGTGGGGACCGCTATCTAGCATTGCAATCACCGTGGTCTAAATAAAGATCACACACATCATTGAACCTGGTACCCTCTGCCTTGAATCACGGAACTTTTGACGTCTCCGGGGAGGCCAAGGTCTTTTCTCCTAATTTGGAATTGCGGGCGAGAATATATTATCATTCCGGATCAGCGGAAGGAGCGACGATGTGAGAAGAAGGCCCTTCATATACTAGTATGATGGGCAGTTTTGAGTATCTGGTTTATGACATCTTCGGCTTATGCTAACGACTGCCGGCCGATCTTCAAGGAATTTGTTCAATACGACATTTTCAGAGAGACACTCCTATATGCCTGTTGTATGTGGTCTAATTAGATGGATCATGCATGGTATTCTCATCCCGATCTGGGCGATCCCACTACAGTTCTACATCAGTGCGCCACAGGTCCTGAGACGACTGCGCGAGAACATCTAGATATGCTAAACTGGTAAAAAGTGTCCTATTTCACCAGACCAGCTCCCGTTTCTTGGATACATATAATCTCTGATACGAGTCTGCGGCATGGACCCAACCAAACTCTTCTGCCGTCATACAAGTGGCCACCGACTGTGGGCCTGCGGCATATACAACAGTTTCCTGGGATTCGCAATTACTACCGAAAATTCATCCTCGCCTTTTCAACGTTTCGGTCTCAGCCACTAATTGTGGCCCTAACAAAAAATACCTTGCCAATACCCAGAATACTGTGGCCCTAGCGGTCGCCGAAGAAGCCGTTTTCACCAAGTGAAAGCTCCGCATTCGTCCTCTCGCACCCGGTGTTATTCCGGACTCAGATACCAAAGAAACACATCTCTCTCTGGGAAGTGGACGCTCTATTCCATAGGTGGCTGGCTAAAAGCACTGCACACCAAAAGGGGGCCCTAAGGGCACAGGCACTCGGTAACCTGCGGGGTTCACTTTTCAGGATCTTCTTCACCAGCAGAGAAGTACTCATACCATCGGGTGGATCGGAACTTGTAGCCTTACAGCTTGCCCTAGAAGAATGGGCCGCCACCCTCACTGGAGGGTGCTCGCTTCCCCTATGTGAATATTCTTAACTGACAAAAAACCCTCCTCTATCTCCAGTCGTGCAATCGTCTGATCTCGTCAAGCGAGATGAGTCCCTGAATCTTTGCACGTTTAACTACATCATCTCTCTTTTTCCGAACGCAAGAATAGTACCTAAAGGCCAGATTGCTCTTTCCCGTTGACCTCCGAATGTTAGTGGGGAGGAAAGAGGGCGGCACCGCAACAATATTGTACCCCCGGACACGTACTGATGTCTGTGGCCTCACCACTAACCTCCAAGGGGGATACCCCAGGGAAGCGACGTATGTGAGCCCTGCGCTCACGGCTTTGAGGGTTCCTGAAAATGGGGTCACTGTTCCCGCATAGCCGGGCACCCTGGGGTTCTGATAAGGTCTTGTTCGTTGATTTCCAGGTTCTTACTGGTGGCCTGTTTTCGCTCGTTAACGAATGTATGTATAAAGGAGTCTTGTGGGGGCACTGCACCACTTGCCCGCAATAAGTACCACCTCGCCAAAAGACCTGAGGATTCTCTCAACCTTATGCCGGTGCCCTAGCTCGTCCTTGGAGCCATATTGCCATGGGACTTCATAAACTGACCTTCAGCCCTCTGAAGGTAATTACGGTCTATTTGGGTAGTCACTGACCGTTTTTTTTCCAAGAATGGCTTCATTTTGTTCCCTTCGGGCCCTTCCTCTTGCGGCCTCGGCATCGCCAATATTTTTTTGAACGCACATTTTCGTATGCATGGGCTCCCCTTACACATTGTATCGGAACACTGGGAGTTCGACTCAGTGGTCACGTGATTTTGGCGTCGGCCTTTCGGCTCGCTTCTGCGCAAGTGGACACTGAACTTCCCTCTGCGTTACCAACCCACAATCCAATGGGCTCAATGTGGTGAGGGGTGAATCAGGTCTAGGCACTTTTTATCTCCGCACTTCACTTCTGCCAAAACCAAGATGACTGGTCCAGTCTATCTATATTGGGCGGAAATTTTCGGTATAATTTACTGGTCTTGATTCCGTGGGGCATCCCCCTCTCTCATTGTCTTTGGTGGCCTCCCCGCACACCCCTTACACTGCCCTCTGCATCCTCCCGTGTCCATAGCTTTGTGGACGTTGGTCCGTGACCTATCCACCTGGTCTGTGAGGGAGACGCGCCAGTCCACTGGCTTACAGGCTCGGCCAGTATGAAGACCCTCAAGCGGACCAAAAAAGAAAGACCACCCCTAACGTCCTTTGTCGGCGGGATAGGTGATGGCTGTCTTTGACAAATTTTATCCGTTTTAAAATCCCCAGCTACAAAGCTGGGTCCCAGTTTTTTAGGTCCACTTGAAGTTCCCTGAGGCGCTTTAATCCTCGTGGCCTACAAGCTCCGCTCCTCTGGACACGATGCGACATCCCAAACTACTTCCATCGTCTCCCTTCTGAGCCTCGGTCTCTCTTAAGACCGCTTCGCTCGCGGTTCCGTGGTTTACCCGGCTCGTAGCTGATTCACCAATATTTTTGCCGTCAAACGAGATTTTTTTTGGCCACTAAGACGGTTCGGGGGATGACGATTTTTTTTTGGTGGACTGAAGGGGTTTGGGCCAGACGGGATTATGGTCGTGGGAGCCGAGAGGAAAATACATCACGGGTTAGGGGTCTCTATGGTTGTGAAGTTTATGCGGGCCAGAAAGAGGGAGGAGCCTAAGTGGGGGGGTAATGTTACTCGGGTACTTGTCCCTGCGGAACCTTCGTGTGGGTCACGACAGGTCCACAACCGCAACGCAGCAGAACCCTCCTGCTGCGGCTGGTGCCCGGGAGCCCGATGCTCGGGCAGCGGACACCCCGGCGGTGTCACGAGGGAAAATCTTACCGTCCACGCTCCCTCGGGTCACGTCCTTGGCGCGAGTCTGCTGCCGGCCGGGTGCACGCGCAGCCCTCTAGTTTGCCCGCACGTCACCTGCACACTTCTAGAGGCAGCGTCGCACTGCGGGGAAATTTAAGATAGGACAGATGCGCTCGGGATTGGTTTTTCAACGCGGAGGTCCACTATTTTAGGCACCTGCTCCTCTCTTCCCTAGAACACCTTTGCCGATGAAGATAAGTGCCTTGTGCCTGGAGACGGAAAGCTCGTTTATAAGTGTATTGTTCAGTTTAATGTGTACAGTACCTTCTGCCTAACGTCCCTTGTCCACGAACCTTTGACGCTCCTGTCCTGACTTCTGCCTGTCCCCTACTACGAGCTGCCTTCAACGATTTTGTACCACGCATCAACTCGGTACACCCCGCGAAGAAAGTCACGTCAGGGGGTTTAGCCGACATTCGCCTCCTGGTAGCATTACGGCCGCAGCAGGTCCAATCCGCCGTTGCGGCGGGATCTGGTGAAATCCGGACTACTTAGACTCCGTTTCCCTGGCGTTGGTTACATCATCGCTTGTGCTCGTGAGTTCAGTGGAATCCACTACCACGATCCGTAACTCACAAAGTAGATCGGTGTAATATCTTTGGAAAAACATTTTGACGATTAATTATAGGGAACTCTGCTAAGGAAAAATATGCTAGTCACCCAGCCTGATTATCCGTACAACAGCACCTAAGATATTGCTCAACAGTCTAATTAAAACGCTCTGTCCTGCATTTTGATAGGATGGAACATGAGAATGAAAAACTGTATTCGGAGTATCCGCAACATTTTAAAAAGTACCTTACTACTAGTGGTGAGCAAACCCTAAAAAGTTCAAGTTCAACGGTTAGTTCTCCGATTTTTGACGAAAGTTTGCGTCGTAGATTCGAGTGCGAAACTCGACCTAACTTCAGAACCCCATTAAAGTTCATTGGGGAGAAACATGTTCATTGGGGTAATTCTTTTACTTCAGTTCATAGTTGGAAATGCTGCCAATTAGCATCCATAACAGTAAAATGGATTACGTGGTAATAACTTAGTGTAAGAAAAGTTGGGGCCTCTAAGTGTCCAACAGCAAGAAAAAAATTACAAGGCGCTAAATTAATTAATGTTCATTTACAAGGCTAACTGATTAGGATAATCGACCGCGTAGCTATAGGAGGGCAAGTGCCTTGCAGCAACCACGTTGTCCCTTTGACACATAAGATGACACTGGTATTGGAATTGGGCACAATGGTAAACTGTCAAGGTGCCCTGCTATCAGACTTTTTGTTGCCCTGAAAATTGTATTATATGTGGTGGCTCTGCAAGTACATCCCAACAGGGAACATGGATGTTCAGCTGGCATGTGCCGTAGGTGTAGGCTATGTTTCACATGGCTAAAAATAGGACGTATTTTACAGTCAGTAATTACGCGCTCCTAGTTCTATTACGGAGATTATCCAAGTTCTACTTAGTGAAACTAATGGATTACGTTCGTCCTCTCCTGCTAGGCGATACGACCGCGGGTGGGAGCGTAATTGCACATGTGAATTTACCAACGGTGTATACGCGCCTGCTGGCTAAACTGCAAGTCTATGGGCAAGGAGGATGGTGACGCCCTCCCCCCGCCGCCACCACCTCCGCCTCCAGTCCCCAGCACCGGCACATGGCGTTAATGGTGGGGCTGCTAATTACGCCCTGCATAATATTCCCGCTCTGTGAACATAGCCATAGGGAGTGCAGCTGGTAGGCTGGGCGCTGTAGTCCTCTATTTAATTCGTCTTCAGGACCCCATACAATAATCCAGTATGGGGCCCCAATCCAGTGACTAACTTCCAATTTTTAAATATCTACTGGGCCCCTTTTTGAATCGGGCGCGACTGACAGGAGCAGAACTGCCCTATTGACACCCCTGGCACCCGTTTTACACGTAGCTCACTGACCCCTAAAAACAGAAACAAAAATGACTCTTTGGACACTCAGAAATAAATATTAGCCATGGAGAAATGATTTTTGAACAAAGATTTTGGAATAGGATCATTGACTATTGCTGGTCTTTTACAGCAAATCGACCACCAAAAGACATCCACAAATTGGACCTTAGCAGACACTCAATAAAATTAGCAAAGTTAATTTTTGCTACGATTAATTATACCACTTTGATTTTTCTATCAGTGAGCCAGCTAGTTACCCACTTGCTACACGCAATTTTCTCCCCCAGTTCCAAGAGCATTCTCATTTTATATACCTACCTTTTATTGTTGGAACCGTTCAATGCTTTAGATAAAAATCTTGATATATGACATCCAGTGGCCTCACCCATGATCCAGTTCTAGGCACTGAGCTTCCTCTTAGAAGCTGATGGAGATTAGTCTGACAGAGAAACGATCCTTCTCTGAAACCCATGCTGGATCGGCGTTATACATTTATTTCAGTGAGATTACTCCAGGAGATTAGCATCTCTGAGAAAACTTGCCAAAAAATTTTACCTACAACAGAGGTTAATGCTTACTGCTGCCTATAGTTCCTGGATCACTTTTTGACCCCTTTTGAATTTATTGGCACCCACATTTGCTATGCGCCAATCCTTTGGGTACTTACACCGTTATTTAGAAAACGTCACATGAATATTAAGGATTTGGGGCCTATCTTAATGTACTTCATTACCTCTCTTAGGTCACGGGGATGTATGCCCATTCTGCGACATGGGTATTTGTTATTTTAAGATTCCTAAGACGGCAGCTGCAACTTACTTCCTGGTTAGACAATGTTAACTTTTAAGTTGGAGTTTAACCACATCTCATCTGTTTCTAAACGGTAGGGTCATCCTCCCTCGGAAATAATGTGGAGAAAAATTGTGTTTATATATGTTTGCTGTTTTCTCAATGCCCTATACTGTCTCTCCTAGTATTTTTCCAAAGGGCAACATTTTCTGTTTTTTATCTTTTTACTGTTTTTTATATAGTTAAAAAATATTTTGGCGTGTTAGTTTTTACTTTCTATAGATATGTATGTTTCCGTCTCCACTGCTCTTTGCTCCTTTATCGTTATATTACACCATTATATTTTTTTTACCTAAAGCTTCGCATTAGTGCCCTCTTCATGCCCTCCTGTTTTAGTAGTGAAACACTTGTTCTTTTTGTTTTTTATTTGCCTCTTACTACATAACTGTTGATCCACATTGGGTTTTTCATGTTTCTAATTTTTTTGTTTACTCCTTATGGTTATGTACCTTCAACAGTGGTAGCTAGGATGTTTTTAGAATATTGCACTTTTTTTATTTGTTACTGCCTATATTTAAACCATTGTACCCAGTCAAATTCGGTCTAGGGATCTCCATAAGCAGAATAATACTTTAGCCTTCCTCTAAAATTCAGTGTTTTTTGTGGCTCCTTGACAAAAAACTCTATTGAAGGATAAATATACACAGATATTTATTAATATTTTGGTCTATCTATTCCCTAGGTGCCCCTCAAACCTGCACCTTTATTTACTCTGTAGGTCTATTAGTATAATATTAGGTTCTAGATACGGCCCTTTACTCTAGTCTCTGTTTCACTGCTACCATTGCGGCAAAGGTAATTATCACTTTAGTTATTGACACAAAAAACCTGTTTCTTCTAATTGTGAGCTACAAGCTTTCAGATTACCTCACAATTTGATGTCTGGATATGTTAAGTCGCAACTAATTAAATAACCTCTTTCTGATTGAGCCGCATCATCTATTGAACTAGGAGTTAACATCTTCCTGGTGGTTCTGTTATTATTTGGGGGCACCGTTTAGCAGACCCTATTAAGATATTATATTGTTATTGTTACCCCACACATGTATATTTACCCATAATGTTTCCACATGTTCGATTACTGTACCTCTATATTCCCACAAGTGTTTGGACCTTCAGACAGGGATTATGTTACTTTGAGGACAGACACCTCCCCCTTTCCGCGTCATTTACGATCCTTATATAAATAGAATGGAACTGCTAAGTCATAAAGCCAGTCGTAGCTCTCGTCCCTGCTTGTCTCGTTATCCCCACTCTATGTCATAATTTTTTTTTTCAGCTTTAATACTTTAGTCATTAATTATTGTGGTCAGTCTTTCTGGCATTGGTACAGCATGCAATTTGATAGATTTTTTCAGTTTTTTATTCCTTTCTCCATGTTCTTTTTTTCTTTTGCTACACCCCTCCTCTCCACTCCACGCCCTGTTTTATTCTAATTCCCAGGTCTTCTATCTTCAATTATCTTGCATGCTTATATGTGTAGTTACCCTTCCCCCACCAGTCCTAGTTTATAACTATTCTCTCTCAACGTCCTGGCATTTTGTCACCAAAATTACAGCTCTGCACCCTCCCATTTAGGTGTCAGAGCCATCCCTAGCTTAGAGTCTGTTAGCAAAGACAGTACAGTCAGCCAACTGTTCTCCAAAAACCCAAATCTCATCATTTCTCACACCAATTATTTGAGCCACTTATTAACAGTTCTCTAATCTCAGCTGCCTCTTCCATGGTGTGGCTCGTGGAAACAGTATTATTTCTGATAATATATTGGAGGTCCTTTGCGCCATGAGCTGTTTTGGCCTATGTCCTGTAAATGTTGTTTTTGTAGGACACTCACCCTTTACATATAACTTTGTCATTTTGGTGCCAATGTGGATCATTACAGCTGGATTCTCACCAGCCCCACCCAGGCAATATGTCAACACCGATCCTGCTGATATGCTCGAACCCGCGGCTCCTCAGGTAAAAAGACATACAGACGGTTCGACGATCATGAGTCTTATGTGGAGATTGCCCTGTCTGTGCCCCTAATACATTGAGTCCCAACTACTAGCACCTGTCTTGCTGACGCTGCACTCCTTTTCCCCATCTTAATGGAGCAGGACAAGGGGTAGTGTCTTGCTGCACAATGCTATTTTGAACCACATCCCCCTCATCCGCCAAATTTTGCAAATTTGTTGGGTGTACCAGTTTAGGACTAGCCTACCTGTACAACTCTCTTCCCTCTACCCTTCTTTTCTTACTGTTACCCATCTAGAGTGCTGCCTTATGTTCCTTGCACATCCATGCTACCACCCCCCAGTATCTACACTAGCGATGTGATTGCTCCTGTGGGCTCAGAAGGCTCGCGTTCAAGTTGGCAATGGATCTCAGTGTCGCCACTTGCTCTCATTTAGATCCAAGGATCCGGAGTTTCTAAATGTGAATGTGTGCACACTTTCTTCGTAATGCAAGATTTGCCACTCGAACATGTTGCTCATGGATGGGCATACATTGCACTGGTTGTGCAATGGACAGCATTGTCAAAACATCGGAACTCAGGGGGATGTTACCAAAAAGTTTTATGACTCAAATTATAATAATATGTTAACTCAAGACTGTCATCCTCATAAAACGCTTCCAATATATAAAGTCTCTCATTCTCATGTCTCCACACTTAAAAGAAAAATAACACACTTTAAAGAAAAAACACTCGCTAAGACGCGTTCACTCGCTCAAGAAAGATGCTCAGCATTTGAAACTTACCCACTACTGCTGTTTGGATGTGCTGCAAACTCTCCTTCAGAAGCGCAAACAGGCCTTGCTGCCCACAACAGTTGCAATTTATGCTCTGCTGTTTAGGTAACCATCGCCCCTCTGACCAGTCAGCCTACCAGTCACGGTGACCTCAACAACGGCCTTCGAGCAACTGTGTATGTTTCTAACTACTAGAACAACTAATATTCTTTTTAATATATTAATTGACTAATAAATGTAATCTATACCAAAACAAGTGTAGCTACAGGATAACTTGATTTGTCTGCTATAGATTTTAAATGTCACTCCATATCCTCCTAACCCCTATTACATACCTATACCCATGACAATAAAAACAAAATCGGGATTATAAACAGGAATTTTTTTTCTGCAATTATTGGTGAATTGGTGGTTCGTATGCGAGAAAAAATACTTACAGCCAAATCACAGTGGTCTTATAATGCCTATACTTCTGCAACGGGCACAAAATCGGGATTACAAACAGAATTTCTTTCTATGGATATACTACTCCCTCTATCCTGAGCTAAGTCAACACCAATGAGACAAGACAGACAATAGATATAGTCGCAGAAAAGTTCTCCCGAACCTGGGAAGTGCAGACGTATTGAATGACAATAGCGATAAAACGTAGGTCAAGAGGCAGGCCTAAAGGTCAGAAATCCTAGAGAATACGAAAAGTATATAAAGCGCTCAATTGTCAGTCAAGGCACTCCCATCAACAGCAAGAAGACTTAAGGCTGTGTGGGATCTAAAATAGGAGTCAGAAGGACCCAGTCCAAAAGTGATATTGGAACGGTTCCCTGACTATCCAGAAACACTGCCTGAGTGACTAAATACCGGCTGTCAATACATACCCAATTAAATCCACCTGCGCTTGCAAACGGAAGAAGCGGGACAGGTGTTGGCATAGAAACTAGTACCACATAGTTAGCAAGAAACTGACCTGAGTAGTGTTTCACAACCGGGAATCGCTACAGAAATAGTAAAACAATCCCAAGTCATCATAAAGTGCATCCTCCGCTGTACTTTCTGGACAGAAGGCTGCGCCGAGACCCGAGTTCCTCACAATTTCTGTGTGATGTGTGTCTTGGCATATATAATGTTAATTGTTCGCCACTTGTGGGTCTCTACTAGAAAGTTCAAGTGAAGGATAAAAAATGAAGAAAAGTCTAGTCTTGTGTTTTTTTAACTTAAAAAGCATAGTTGAACTGTTAATACAGGTAATAACTCATTAACTTGTATGTAGTGATAATTGCAAGAAAAAGTAATTGGTTGTTGGCCTTTTTTGGAGCTAGGATTGCGGTCATTCACAGTAACCCCGCTACTGTGTCATCCGTCAGATCACACAGATCTTTGGTAGTGAGGGGTTCAATCGCAATAGTATCATTTATAAGATGCGGTGTTCATTGGAGGTGCTTTGAAAGAGACCCTGTGAGTCTGCTGTCTTCAGGACCGCATAACTACTTCGAAAATGATACCTCTACCTTATATGCTTGTGTCGCAAGATAATGGATAGATGTTATGGGATCCAGAAATGTTTCAACCGTTCGACCCCGTTAGGTATCGTTGTCCATGGCTCAAAGACCAATGATACCAGTCGATTTTTTTGACCTGTTATTTCTGTTCTTTTTGTAGCATCATTGGGGGTGGTGGTGCGCTAATTTGTCTGCGATTTGCTGGATTTCGAATCTGTCCCCCCTTGCTCGCATGCCAATAATGGTCATGTTCTACGCCAAAAAACGCAGGCTGAAGATATGAACATCGTTTAAGTGTTTCTTATTTCTACACACGAACCAGTCGTCGAAAAATTTTTGCGAGATGCTTCAATTAAACATAACAGGAATCTATTTCATGTGTAATCGGAGGGGAATCTCATATACAGTGATGTGCAAAGATGAACTACCTGTTGGTCACGACGTGCTTATTATCTTTTGCTTATGCTTAGAGGTCAGGACTTGGTGGTGCTCCGATATGTTGAATTAAAGACTTGTGAAACATTGTTATCTTTCTTATTACAGGAAAGTTGGTTTGTGGATGTAGGTAGGCTTTACTTATGGGTGCCTATTGCTGTATTATTACGGCTGCTGTGCCATTTTTATCGTATATTTTGTAAGCATGTAGTTGAGTTGATGAAACTAAATTCTAGCACTTTTTACCCAACTGGCACACATTCCAGCCACATCACTTAATACCCTGCACACGCATATCACGTTTCTCTTGGAAGGATATGAAGAAAACAAGGTAGTTGTCTAGGTAAGTCAGAGTAAAAGTTATTGCAAGCCATTTACCCCAACACTATAAACCCGAGTACAAGAATGTGCATCATTTTTGGCTTGTGCTCTCTCCAATAAGAATGTTTATCTCTACCTGCATGTGTCTGCAGGCATTGCTCTGCAAGGGCTTACTAGCTTGTTATGTTTTTTTCAATTTTGAATATCCCAATCTGACTTCCACCATATGTGTAACTTAACCCTTTTTGGCTGCTGCCTGCTTTATGGTAACACGATATGTTGCTTTCTATGCAGTTAGCATGTTTTCTACTCCCCTGCTGCTTTGTGCTTCGTCCCTTCTGCTTAACCAGGCTTGGGGACTGAAGATCTAATTGCACATTTTAGAGAAAGGCTTTTGCAAATACAATCTCTACTTTGCTGATACAAATTATATCCAGTACCTTGCAGGAAGACATATAAAATCTGAATTTCCTGCGGTTCCTTTGCCTTTTAACAAATTGCTCCCTTTTGAGGAAGTAGTGATATCAATATCTAGACAGCTACATTGTTCAAATGTTGTTGTTTACGCAATTTTTGACTACATTACATGTAGTGATTCACTATAGGGCAATCTCTCCTTCAAGAACAAGCAATTCTTATATGACCTTATCATCTCATTTTAATTGCTTTTCCATTGTACCCTAATAGAGGCTACTTGTTAACAAGAAGTACACTATAAAGAAAAGCATTTGGTGCTCTCACCATCATGCAACACCCTGACGATTTTCTAGAATTATATTCAAGATTATTTTTTTCATGCATCGAATGACATGACACTTGTTTCGACGATGTAAATGCTATTGTTATGGTTCAATGTTTATACCGGAGCCCTACATTTTAGTGTACCCATAAGAATGAGCTTCTGTATCATGTTATGTGTTTTAAAGTGGCCACCATGAGGAGGTCTACTTATCCTGCACAGAATGGTATCATACAAAGTAAATCTATGCATATATATTGCACAGACATCTACATTTATACATGCTGTAAGTAGTGTTCCCTAAGAACAACATTACTGTAACATAAAGCATATAGAAATGGGTACTATGCCTTCATTAAACAATGGGGATCATGTTTCACAAAAACTCAAATTTAATTCTATGATATCTTGTTCCTTCCAGTCCACGGTCCAGATATAAGTTATACAATTCTCATGACTCCAGGAATATTTAGGGGCCCTTATTAAAACATATTAATGTTTAATACATTATCTTAAGTTTAGAAATATCTAAAATGATTAAGTGTTTTCTTTAACTTAGCTAGGAACCATGAAAAGCTGCAAATGCATGTGGAAATTGTACTAAATGTAACAGTCCTAGATTATGTATTATCCTTACTGCAAGTACTCAATCTGAACTGCAATCGTGAATAGCTACATCCTTTGAAAGTATTTGAAACTGCGCCCTTCTAATCTGGATCTTTATGCTTTGCTTTATGTTATTGCTTGCTTACATATTCCTCCTTTTTTCTTTTGTTTTCATTTTTATTACCTCAATAAATGTTTACTGATGCAGACTGGATGAAGAATTGAAAGAAACTGAAGCAGCAAAGTAAGAAATGAATTGCTATCATGGGCAAATTTGTATTAGATTTTAATGTATAGATGTGTTTGACTCTTTTCCTTTGCGGGTTGTTTCCGTACCCCCAACGCTAGGTGCTGGTAGGTAATGAAGTTGAAGATCTTTTACAAGATGCAAAATTGGGGATGTGTCATCTTATCAATCGGTTCAGATACCTAGTCTTATCAAACGGTTCAACACACTGGACAAAAGAGTTTTACCAGAGGATCCTTTAGTGGGCCTAAGCCCACAGTAATGTGCCCATAAAATATATGGGCCCCCTTGTCTAGCAGAAAACTTCCGCATTTTGAACTGATTTTAGAACCAATTACCAGATATCCTATTAAACCCTGTATGTGCAATGATTTCTTTCACCCCTTACCAACATTGGACGTACTGGTAAGCGTTGGTTAGGGCTATGTAGCGGGATCCTGGAGAAATGCAGCTACATAGGCGGCAGGCGCGACTGCTAATTGTAGTTGACACCCACCAGTAACAGCACAGAATGGAGCCGGCTTCATTCCATGCTTTTTACCCCTTAGACACCATGGCAATCACGGACACGGTGTCTAAGTGAACGAGAAACTGTGCTATCTTTGTACACTCTATTGCTTTGTTTATACAATGCAGTTGGCTGTATTAATGATCGCACCCCCTGGTGGCCAAGCCATTTTACAAATAAAAATAATGAAAAAGTTAGAAATAATTGCTGGGTCCCAAAAAAGTCCTATCTATTAAAATATAACATCATTTATCCTGTATGCTGAACACCGTAGAAGAAAAAAATGCCAAATGTAAAAATTGTGGTTTTTTTCACATCCTCTAAAAATTGGAATAAAAAGTGATAAAAAAAATCACATGTATTCCAAACTGGTACCAATAAAAAGTACACTCACTCAAGTCTGTAGGTAGAAGTACAAAAAAGTTATTGGTCGGAGAAAACTGGACTGCAGTGATTTTTTTTTTTTTTTTTACAGTACCAAAACATAGAAATCCCTACATGTTTGGTATTGCTGGATTTGTATCAACCTGTAGAATACAGGTAACACATCAATTACACAGAAGACTGATAACTCCCACTTAATTTTTTTTTTTTTGCGATTTCCCAGTATATTCTATGTTATGGTGAATGACACCACATAATAAAAGCTCTCATATGTCTATGTAGATGACAAAATAAAAAAGCTATTGCTCTGGGAAGGTGATAAGGGAAAAACGAATGTGACAAAAAAATAGACTACGACCGGAGGGGGTTAAAGTAGACTTACAATAAGTACTCAACTTAAAAGTTGACATGCACATGTCCAGAAGAGGTTGGTGGGTCAAAAAAAATGTCAGTTCTAGTAAATACAGAATACCTAGAACATGTTCACTAATTAAAAACATCTATTATAGCATTTGTCAATATTACAAAAAACATTTTTTATAATATTATCAATTCAGTTTGTCTCTTCCCTTTTCATGTCCCATTACAGCATTTTCCAGGTTCCTCTGTTGGTAAAGGTTATAGGTTTGTTGGTTGACCAGTCACAAAATATTACAGTAGTGTATATAAAACAAAGCAATCAATCTCGTGGAGATTTCCCAGTTTTGATAAATTGTCCCTTCTTAAGCATGACAGCAATGAGTTATATATGTACTGACAGTCTATTACACACCTTACATACCTACAAAGAGATACATGATCTATGTACTGCTGGCATCAAAGTAGAAAGTGATCATAATAATTTGACTGTGTATCATTTCAATAATGTCTGTAAGCTTCAGTCACCACCAGTGATGGAAGCTTACTGACCATTGACTCCACTTATATGATATTTTATCATGTCTTCATTGCATTTGGGGGTTTTTCTCCTTTAAATAATGTTGTTCTTCAAGGGAAATAAGAACAGAGACCCCTTGTGAGTAAATATTTAGATTAAGACATAGGGATTGTTAATTAAGCTGTTGAATAAAAGTAACAGTCCCATAATGCAAAACATAAAAATAATGAAATAAATAGTCCAAAAGAATAATTTAATGGTCAATGCTCTTTAAATATAATAAATGCTCAAATTGTGCTAATTTACAAAGAATCACCACAAATGAATAATTAATAACGTTACTCTTAAACCAGGTGTCATTTATTGGCAGTACTAGAATATCAGTAAAGGTTAATCTCTTAACAATTGCTTATAATCAAGAAATATATAAAACTATTTTGCAGCCTTGTAAATTATTCTGTGCATACAAGTAAAGCTCTGTCAATGAGTCAATGTAAGCAAAAACTACCAGTGTAAGGGTGCTTTCACACAGTGCAGTTTTGGTGCGTTTTTGATGTGGTTTTTGGGATGCGGTTTTTGTGCAACAATGTAGAGCATTAGTTGCTGTACCTTCCTGCACAAAAAAACGCATCCAAAAAACCGCTTCAAAACCGCACCAAAACCGCACCGTGTGAAAACACCCTAACTATGTAATATAAAAGTCCATACTTCAGTATGCCAACTGTTTGACATTTTAATTGCATCTTAATTGTATATCACATCATGTGTTACATTTTCTGTGTTGATATTTAGTGTATGTCATAGTTCTCCATTCTCAAATTCCATATGGAAACAATAAATAAGAATCAAAGGGGTTTTCAGAGCAAAATTATAAGGGTGCTTTCACATGGTGCATTTTTGATGCGTTTTTTCAATGCATTTTTTGTGTAGGAAGGCACAACAATTAATGCTGTACATTGCTGCACAAAAATTGTGGCAAAAATTGTGGTAAATTCACGGTAAATTTACGTTTTTTCCTTCTTGTCTTCCAAGAGCCAAAACTTTTTTATTTTTCCACCACATAGACATGTGGAGGTTTTTATATTGCGGGACAAGATGTACTTTCCACATTCACCGTATTATAGAATATACTGGGAAACCACAAAAAAATTCTAAGTGGGTCAAAATGTGAAAAAACAACCTGTATTCTGCAGGTTGATATGATTCCGGCAAATGTTATATTGTGTTATATTATAGTACCTTAAAAAAATCCAAACATTTTCTACTTTTGAAATTTGCACTGCTGCACCACTTTCTGCAACCAATAACCTTTTTGCATTTCCACCTATAGACCTGAGTGAGGGTGCATTTTTTTTCCGTTTGAATTGTGCTGTTTATTGGTATAATTTTGGGATAGATGCGACTTTTGTGATCACTCTTATTCCAATTTTTGGGGGATCTGCAATGGCCAAAAAACCCCACAATTTTGGCGTTTGAATTTTTTTTCTTTTATTTTGTTCAGCGTCAGTGTGACAAAAACAGCCTAGTCCGCTGGCCCGCTTGAGGGACGACGGCCTGACTTGGGGTGTATCTCGACGTTGCGCTGCCCACTAGGGGGAGCTCAAGGTCAGCCAGATACTGTTCCACTGTTAACCCTTGCCCACACTGGCACAGGGAAACAACTGCTGCCACCAGTTCGCTCATTTAGTTATAAGACCGGTCCCTTACCGACTTATAACAGGGTCAGGAACCAACCCTTGGGTAGCTATATACTATAGACCGAGAATTAGGCGTGTGAGGCCGTTGATCAAGACAGACTTACTCAGAGTAAAGTTTATAGATTTAATTAGCCTTGAAGGGCACACTAGACAGGTAATATATACAGTATGGATAATAATATACAGGTAAAAGAGAGGTGCAAATACAATTATGGATTACAGACAAAAGGCAGTTAAAATAGTCAAGTTACCTTGTTGCTTGGGGCCCGGCCGCATGGGGACAGATGTGGCCTGGCTGCTGCGTGATGATGTTACTGGACCTGCTCTCAGGTACCCCCCTCCTTGGATCAAACAGGAAGAGCCACCCCTGGCTCCTGGCTTATATCTGCGAGGGGCAGCCCACTTGGCAGCCCCCTACACACCCCTGGGACGGTCTATGAACTCCTCCCACTCAGGTCATGCAGCTTCTGATACAAAACCAAAAATGGACTATAACTCGGCAGGGCATTGGCACAGAACCGAGCCGGTGGTACCATCAGAACCATCTGGGCCTACCCGGCGCCTGGATATCAAACATGCTTATCTTATGGACCCTGTAGGCCCGGTTCTGGATATCTCAGTCCCTGTGTGCACTGGAAACCTGGAAATTGTGGCGGTGGGTGTGGGGAGTTCTCTGTTATGCGATATGAACCCGCCATGCACCAGTTATGAGCAGATCGCCTATGAATCGATATGAAATATTGGAGACGACCCGACTGGGTTTGATTAATTGAAGTCTTTGAAGCTGGGACTAGCATTTGTTCAGTGCTAATTAGATTCATGAGGATCTTTTCATGGGTTGACCCCATGCTGTGGCGACTTCCTACGAAAGGCATTTACACTGGGCTTCATTACTGTGTAAATTGAATTGTCCTGTGGTGGGGGGAAGGCCTTTGATCGGGACTAGATACAGAATGGGGGATGCAATAAAGTGAATTCTTCCTCACAGTCAGGATAAATTATGTTATATTTTAATCATTTTAATATATCGGATGTTTTCGGATGCGACGATATCAATTATGTGTAACTTTTTTATTAATTATTTTTATTGGTAAAATCGCAATATGGTGATTTGAACATTTAATATTTTGTATTTTTAACTTTTTCTTTTTTTTCACTTTTACTTTAAGTCCCCCCATAGTACTTCAGGGGGCGCAATCATGTGGACACCCTTTTATATTGTATAAACAATAGTAAAGGATGTACGAGGATGACCCTAATGCAGGAAGTAGTAACACGAGAAACATGGCAGCGATGGAAGCTTACAGCCGCCATATAAACTGATTGTGGACCCATGATCTCACCCTGGGGGCCCTGATCAGAGTGAGGAAAGTTGCGTGGCACCGTTTCTCATTCATTTAGATGCCGAGGCACCTAAGAGGTTAAACGGCACGGAATGGAGCTGGCTCTATTCCATGCTGTTACTTGCGGGTGTCAGCTGTAATTAGGAGCCAGCACCTGCCGCCTGTGTACCTCCTTAGCCACTTAGCAACACTGGGACGTAAGTTTACGTTCAGTGTCATTAAGGGGTTAAACGTTGTAATTCATACTTATTCAAAATTATTTACCTGTCCTGCTGTGGAGAACAAGGCAAAGAGCCCTGTACTCCTATCCCTCCTCCCCTGAAAGCCGTGTGATGTTCACTTTTCACATGGCCTCAATGTTAAATTACACTCAGTGGGTGTGCTTTGAAGTCAGGCTCAGCTTAGAAACACTCCCCAGTAGTGGGAGTGACCTGAGCAGAGAACAGTCTGGCTGCATTCACTCTTGACAGCCTGAAATTTTAAAGTGAATAAAAGTAATTATATTAGAGTAATTACATAGGAAGGGAAACTGTTTATTTTTGAGTCCTGCTGGCAGGACTTACTAACAGTAAAGGGACCAGAGGACAACAGTTCAGAGCTGGAATGTTGTTTACTGCTGTCATGAAAATGATGACTTAAGCTTTGTACAGTTTAAATAGTGACTCATGAGTCCTAGCTATCATCATTAACATGACTGCAAGTACAGAGCTGGGGGATTACACACTGATATCAGCACATAGACCCTAGCAGTGATGACTGTGGAGAGAAGTCCTATATTGCAATGCAGTCTGAGAGTTGTAGGAGAGATATGCTGGAGAACTACTTAGGCTATGTCTACACTGCACAGAAAAACGTCCGTTTTTTTAAGCGTTTTTTCGTTTTCTAAAAAAGCTGAAAAAACGACTGAAATCATCTCCCATAGACTTCTATTGTAAAATCGTCCTGTTGTCTACTCTGAGCTTCTTTAATCTGCTATTTTTTTTTTTTACTGGTCGTATTTTGCAACATGCTCTAAAATACTCCAGAGCAGGGCAGAAAATTTACTATAGGATTCTATGTAAAGCGCCGGACGTCTTTTGCCGCGTTTTCGCAGTGTTTTTTGACGTGATTTTTCAATGAAAATCTGCCCAGGAGACCCAAGTCCCACCTATAGTGGGTGTTAATAAAGGTTATACCTGATCAAATTTGCATGCAAGTGTCTTATGTGTCCTTGTTCGTAACTTTTGTAATAAAATGATCATGCTTTGGTCGATTTTTGCGCAATTCATATTTTTTTCGCAAAAAATACGTTTTTTACAGATTTTGGCATCAGAATCCGTTTTTTTGGTACTAAAATCCTTTTCTAAACATATTTTGGCGCTAATCAAGTTATCCCGCTGCCGACGCTGAAAGTACGTTTTTTACGGATTTTGGCGCCAGAATCCGTTGTTTTACGGATTTTGGTGTTAAAATCATTTTCTTAACATATTTTGTCGCTAATAAAGTCACCTTGCTTCAGACGCCAAAAATACGTTTTTTTTTTACGTATTTTAGCGCAAGAATCTGTTTTTTTTTTTTACGGATTTTGGCATTAAAATACTTTTCTTTACAGATTTAGGTGCTAATATAGTTATCTCGCTTCTGACGCTAAAAATACGTTTTTTACGGATTTTGGCACCAGAATTAGTTTTTATTATGGATTTTGGCACTAAAATCCTTTTCTTTACAGATTTTGGCGCTAATAAAGTTCTCTCACTTCTGACACTAAAAATACTTTTTTTTACGGATTTTAGTGACAGAATCCGTTTATTTATGGATTTTGGCACTAAAATCCTTTTCTTAATTTTATTAGCGCCAAAATATGTTAAGAAAAGTATTTTAGCGCCAAAATCCGTAAAAAACTGATTCTTGCGCCAAAATCTGTAAAAAAAAAAAAGTATTTTTAGCGTGAGAAGCAAGATAACTATATTTGTTAAAAAAAGTATTTTAGCAGCAAAAACCGTAAAAAAAAATGGACTTTAGGGTCAAAATCCATAAAAAAAATACATATTTTTGGCAACAAATGCAAGATAACTCTAGTTGCGCCAAAATCCGTAAAAATGCAGATCTTAGCACCAAAATCCGTTAAAAAATGGACTTTAGGGCCAAAATCCGTAAAAAAAAGTATTTTTGGCGACAAACGCAAAATAACTTTATTAGCGCCAAAATCCGTAAAACGACTACAAGATTACATATAAATGCAATAATGTGCTTTATTTACCCTTTTGTAGGGCGGAGTTACATCCAATGGCTTAATTTATGCATACATTAAAAAACAGGCTTGAAGACCAGCAAAAAACGCGTGTAAAAAACACTCCAAAAATGCGGCAAAAAACGGCCGTTTTTTCAGCTGCTTTTGACAGGCAATGGACAGAAAATTCAGTTTCATGAACGTTTTTAGTAACTTGTTTTCAGGTCGTTTTTTGTCCACTGCAGTGTAGACATAGCCTTACAGTCCCATAAGTAGAAAGTTTTACTGCAAAAAATGGATCTTATGATAGATGAATAAGGAGGCAAAAGATAAAAAAGAAACACATGGAGGTAGTGGAATATCTTTACTTTTGAATATAAATGCTGTTTATAGTGCTCTATGAAACCTTTAAACTCCTGGATAACCCCTGTAAACTAACATTTGTCTGTAAATAAGTTATCCAGTAATCCATGTTCCTACAGGCCCTTTGACTGCACTAACCGTAATTTATTACAGTGATCCCTCTTGCATACAGCACCGTAATTCTGTACGATCACTCTTGTGGGAGATACAGACTACATTTATACAACCCGTGTATTTTAGTTGGCTGTCTTATTGGAGACCACAATAAATCAGCTAGCTTCCCATTGTATACTATAGGCCTTATTTAGTATAAATACATTTATGAGTCTGTGCATACCTCTATAAGTATTTTGTGTCCTACCATGTTCCGCCTTTCTTTATCAGTCACAAACTGCTAAATGAATATCTAATGTTCATTATATGTTATATCAATTCATTTCTTTATGTAGTTATTTATAGATATTATATCTATCATATTTTCTTCTTCCTCCATAAAGCTTATGCATTTAGAAATAGATATTGAAATAAAAGGTAAAAATAACTTTACTCACAACAGCATGAGAAACTCTGGCTTTCATAACAGTTTACAATGCCAGTAACTAACCTCTTAACCATCACTGGCAATTCATTTGGCACATGTAACCGAGAGCCACTAACACATTGTACAGTAACACTCCCTGTCTAGTGGATGACTAGTGCCTTCTCCACCCTGCTGTTGCTTGTTCCAAGTCATTTAATTGTGAGCCATCCAGATAATATGTATACAGACGCTGTACACATGCTCCACACTATATTCTCTTTTTCCACATTATGTCATATGTGTTTTAAATAGGAAACTAAATGATCACCATTTCCAGTAACAATAGCTTCATTATTATGTGCATTAGACATTGCACTTTCCTTGTACTGGCCCAATTTATTTTACCTTCAGTGCTGTATGAATATATCTCATCCCATCCCCGTTAATATTATATTGAAGTAAATAGCAGTGCCAGAAAACTCTCTCTAACTCTCTCTCTCTCTCTCTCGTTGTGGAAGTTTTGATAACATAAAACTTAAAGTTCACTGGTTACTTCTAGAAGACCTTCTATAGACAGCAAGAAAAACATTTCTTTTGGTGGTGATGTAATGAAGGAAAGGGTTGAAATGTACATACTTCAATGACCACAATGATAATATATTGAGGGTAAACACACCTCAGCATAAGACAGCTTTATGTCTAGAATGTGTCTATTTCCACAATGTACATACATAGAAATTGGTTTTACATAGTAAACAGTGGACTATTTAACGGGAGCGAGTCATCAGAAAACTACATACAATATGTCTCAAAAGTGAGTACACCCTTCACATTTTTGTAAATATTCCATTATATCTTTTCATAGGACAACACTGAAGATATGACACTTTGATACAATGTAAAGTAGTCAGTGTACAGCTTGTATAACAGTGTAACATTGGTGTGCCCTCAAAATAACTCAACACACAACCTTCAATGTCTAAACTGCTGGCAACAGAAGTAAGTACACCACTAAGTGAAAATGGACAAATTGTGCCCAAAGTCACAATATTTTCTGCCACCACCATTACTTTCTATCACCGCCTTAACTATCTTGGGCATGGAGTTCACTAGAGCTTCACAGGTTCGCACTGGAATCCACTTCCACTCCTCCATGATGACATCATGGAGCTGTTGGATACTAGAGACCTTTATCCTCATTTTCTTTAGCAAGGCAGTTGCCATCTTGGAAGTGTGTTTTGGGTTATTATCATGTTCAAACTGTGTCCCGGTTTTCGAAGGCAGGGGTCATGCTCTGATTCAGTATGTCACAGTACATGTTGGCATTCATGGTTCCCTTAATGAACTATAGCTCCCTACAGCTGGCAGCACTCATGCAGCCCCAAACCATTACACGCCCACCACCATGCTTGACTATAGGCAATACACACTTGTCTTTGTATTCCTCTCTTGGTTGCCACCACACACGTTTGACACTGTTTGAACCAAATAGTTTATCTTGGTCTCATCAGATCACAAGACATGGTTCCAGAAATCCATGTCCTCAGTCATCTTGTCTTCAGCAAACAGATTGCCGGCATTCTTGAGCATCATTTTTAGAAGATACTTTCTTCTGGACAACAGCCATTCAGACCAATTTTATGCAGTGTGCTGGGTATCATCTGAGCACTGACAGGCTGACCCCCCACCTCTTTAATCTCTGCAGCAATGCTGGCAGCACTCATTCGTCTATTTTGAAAAGACAATCTCTGGATAAGATGCTGAGCATGTGCACTCAACTTCTTTGGTTGACAATGGCGAGGCCTGATCGGAGTGGAATCTGTCTTGCTAAACTGCTGTATGATCTTGGCCATCGTGCTGTAGCTCAGTTTTAGACTGTTGGCAATCTTCTTATAGCCTCAGCCATCTTTATGTAGAACAACAATTCTTTTTTTCAGACCCTCAGAGTTCTTTATCATGAGGTGCCATGCTGAACTTCTAGTGACCAGTATAATAGAGTGTGAGAGTAATAACACCAAATTTATCACACCAGCTCCCTATTCACACCTGAGACCTTGTAACACTAACGAGTCGCATGAAACCGTAGAGAAACAATTGGGCACAATTTGTCTATTCTCACTTAGGGGTATACTCACTTTTGTTGCCAGCAGTTTAGACATTGATGGCTGTGTGTTAAGTTATTTTGAGGGCACATCAAATTTACACTGTTATACAAGCTGTACACTAACTACTTTACTTTGTATCAAATTGTTATATCTTCAGTGTTGTCGCATGAAAATATATTTTTTAATATTTACAAAAGTGTGAGGCACGTATTCACTTTTGTGAGATACTGTATTCTGTATCTGTCTTCTGCAGCTCACTTTTTAGCTTTGCTGTGTAGACTGAGACAGGGTTATCAGACTCATCTCATTATCATCAGATGTTAGAGGAGGTATTGCTAGATGATCTCTACATTACACTAGATGAGGTTTAAATAAAATAAAATAGTAACACTATACACACATCTAAAGCCTATGCAGACTGCACTTAAGTTAACTTAGAACATTGTAGACCAGACCCTAAAGTACATTATATACTGTATTTTTTACCCTTTATTAACTGATTGGTTGCCGTGTATATTTTGTAGTTAAGATCAGTACCTGTTACTACATTAGTGAACTAAGACATAGACGTTTTCTTTAATATGTGCAAGAGGATTTTTTTAGGGCCTTGCACTGAGTAATTATATAGCTCGTTGGTTTTGTTGAGTAAGAATTAGTACTCTTAGATTTATCATGTGCATTCCATGTAGGAAAATGAACTCTGCATAGGTAGCTCATTTGTTACTGGACTGACTTCTATTGCACATCTCAGTTTTTTCTTTTTCATTAGTGAAATATTGTAAAAAAAGAGAACAAAAAAGTAGTGTTCAGGGGGCGATACAACAAAGCCAATCAATAAAATATAAGTATAACACACTATTGCTAAAAGTAATACCATTATTCTGAAATTTAACTTTTACTGTATCCTAATATGTAAAATATATATTAACAACCAGAAGACAACACATTAGTTTAAAAAGGCTATTGTTGAGTGACAAGTAAGTCTAAAAATCTACTTATATGGCCCACCGCCTGCAGCATTTTTTAAAACACACCTTCAATTGTTAAATAGCTTTTCATAAATCAGCAGTTCAAGCAAAATTAAAGGGGATGTATCGCTTCATCAGTTCGTGTGTTTCATTGTACTCTCAGCTTCCCAGCTCTTCAAATCCAGACGAGTTTCTTCCCCTCCCAGCTGGGTGTTTCTTAACTGAAGGGGGATGACATCATCCCCCCCTTCACTGTTCATGCTCGCTCCTGAGTCAATGTGCCCCTCTCTGTCTGGTCTAAGTCCACATGTCACTTGGTCGTTCCTCTCCCTATGCAGTCTTATTTTGTAAGAGCTGCTAGTCTACAAACCACAGGCCTGCATTCAGTCTAGACAGTCTTCTATGAATTCAAAACCAATTCTTCTCCTCTCACAGCTGGAGGTTTGTAAGTTGAATCCATCTTCTATGAACTCATCCAGAGCAGCACAGATTGTTTCCTTTTCTTGTTTAAGAGGGATTAGGCACCGAGGCACAATTACTGTTTTCTGATGTAGAAGCAGTGCGTGTTAATGTGGAGCTGCTGGCTGTGCAGAGTGAAAGTTCCCGGGCCCCCAAATTCTGATGAAGAGGAGGAATGCGGCTCCTTGGAATTGACCGGGGGCCGACAAAATGTAAATTAATAGAGCCCTTAGCCAATGAAACAAATTGTGCAGCATGGCAAAGTAACTAGATGCTTGGTGCATGCCCCATCATTGTATATAGTATTATTATTATTATTATTATTACAACAACTGGTACAGAGGGAGAGAAGACCCCCGGAAAGGGTCACAGCTACAGGAGAAAGGAAAGAGAAAAGGTTAGGGGTAGACCGTTTTGTAGTCGGTAGGGCAGCAAGGGTTTTTTTTAAAGTTATGGATATCCTGAAAAAAATAGTTTTTCAGGTTGTTTTGAAACAATGAGGGTTTTTCCCGATAACTAATGTCTTGGGGGGAGTGATTTAGGTATGGGGGGAAATATATAAAGGTTTGGAAACAGTTGTGTGAGGGAAAGACAGAGGGGACAAAGAAGAAAAGGGCCTGTAGGTGGAATTGTGGAGGGGAGGATTTGAGTTTGGCAGGCTGTATGGGGGGTTTGGGTTGGGATAGGCAATGGATATTCATACTATAATCTGCTCATTTATATTCTTCACTCTCAGGGGTTATAAATACTTAACTGCTCAGCTGTCTAAATATTGTTCTGTATATTTAAGGAACAAAGTTCTTAAGAAACTGTTCCCTTAATTGAACAACTTGTTAAACTAATTTAACATAATAGAAAAGTCCTCCAATAATTCATTATTTTGTATCGCAACTTCACTCTTTATTAACTTTTCTGTGATAGAGTCACCCAAAGCCTACAGGCACATTAAACCACCATTAGAAAATAAACAAAAAAAAGTTGTTGGAATAAATCAGTCTTGAAAGAGTTACAGAGCAATTGAGAAGGCACTAGGATGCCATTGAACCACAATGAGAGTCATTTATGTCTCAATGAAGATTGTTTAAATAGTAAGGAATCTTCCCATAAGAAAACATGACTAATTTTCAGAAACAAAATATCCAGAAAGTCCCCACAAAAAAATCCCAAATGCTCTTTCAATTAACTGCAAATTTATTCAGCCTCAGTTAAAATAATTTTGAATACTGTGACTTAAAAAGGAGCGAGAAAAAATTTGGTTTTTTACGTGTGAAAACGTTTTAAAAAAGTTTTTCACAATTAAAAAATAGGTTACTGCCCAAAACTGTCCTGAAATGTAGAAAAAAGGTACTTACCCAATCTAGCTCCACCACTGCTCAAATGTTTCCCACCGGGCCACCTCAGATGACATCACATTCATTGCCGTTGTGACTGTCAGCCAGTCACTTCCCAGTTCATGTCCTGCAAAAATGGAAATGACCACTGAGCTGGGATTAAAATCCGGTGTGTAAGGGGATACATTTTGTAAGGTGGGGGTTGGCTGGGAAAAAATGGAAAAGCGTGGTGTTTTTAAAAGCACGAGCAGGGGAGCACCTTTTTTATTTCATTCCAGGTCAGTGGGAGGTAGAAGTTCTAAAAATCATCTTTAAGCAGAAACCATTGCTATCCATAAGTGGCATAAATGTGGCACTCAAATGTAAAACAAAAACTGTGTAATTTTCAATCTATTGTACTGAGTCTTCTGAATACATAGATCTAATTATATCTGGTATATATGGAATCATTCATGTTGAACATGCTATCTAATCTGCCAGCGACATATTATAGAGCAGCAGGAGCTGAATTGAGCATTGAAATCCCTGGTTTTTTATGCTTAGGAGTCCAGTGGGCATTCCATTCTCATACAGAAAAGGCACAACGCCACAAAGCTATATATCAATCTGGTCAGCTACTCCTGCTCTATAACATTATGCTGGTAGAATGGACAACATTTGTATGTTGACAGGTTGTCTTTAAAGCTAACACAGCTTGTCAAAATAAGATCAGCGTACAAAAAAGTGGGGTAATATTTCCTAACAATGTTGAGATTTATTTTCTAGGAATTGTTTGGTCTCAACTATTGCTTGTATAGCCAAGTACTATATGGGATGTCCAAGATTTAAGAAATAAACATTTTTAAAAGGAGAAAAGATGCTAACTTAATAACCAATAGTTGCTAAACCCTTGGCTTCTCCACTGCAAGTGCTTCAGTGCTGTCATATAGTTTTTGCTTACTTAACAACATCTACAGTATCTCACAAAATCGAGTATAGCTTGGTGTGTCCTAAAAATAACTCAACATACAGTCATCAATGCCTCAACTAACCACTGGCAACAAAAGTGAATAGACCCCTAAGTGAAAATGGAAAAATTGTGCCCAAAGTGTCAATATTGTGTGTCGACACTTATATTCTGACAGTGCCTTAACTTTCTTGGGCATGGAGTTCACTAGAGCTTCACAGGTTGTCACAGCAATCCTCTTCCACTCCTCTATGATAACACCACAGAGCTGGTGGATGTTAGAGACCTTGCGTTTCTCAACCTTCTGTTTGAGGATGCCGCACAGATGTTCAATAGGGTTCTTGTCTGGAGACATGTTTGGCTAGTCCAGCACCTTTAACCTCATCTTTAGCAAGGCAGTGGTTGTCTTGGAGTGTATTTGGGGTTGTTATGTTGAAATACTGCCCTGCTGCCCAGTTTCTGAAGGGATGGGATCATGCTTTACTTCAGTATGTCAACACATGTTAGCATTTATGGTTCCCTCAATGAACTGTAACTTCCCACAGCCATTGCAGTTTATCTTTATCTCATCAGACCACAGGACATGGTTCCAGTAATCCATGTCCTTATTCTGCTTGTCTTCAGAAAACTTTTCATAAGCTTTCTTGTGCATCATCTTTAGAAGAGGCTTTCTTCTGGGAAAACAGGCATGCAGACTAATTTGATTCAGTGTACAGCAAACGTTCTGAGCACTGATATGCTGACCCCAGCACTCCTTTGACCTCTGCAGCAATGCTAGCAACACTCATACATCTATTTTGAAAAGACAATCTCTGGATAAGATGCTGAACATGTGAACTTAACTTCTTTGGTTGACCATGACAAGGCCTGTTTTGACTTGAACTTGTCTTGTTAAACCGCTGTATGGTCTTTACCACCGTATTGCAGCTTCTTATAGTCTAGGCTATCTTTATGTAGAGCAACAAGACTTTTTTTCAGATCCTTAGACAATGCTTTGCCATGAGGTGCCACGTTGAACTTTCAGTGACCAGTAAGAGAGAGTGAGAGTGATAACACCAAATTATGAGAGGAATGTATTCACTTTTGTGAGATACTGTATGATATGTCCTCACCCAAGGTACGGGCACATACAGGCTCATTATAAATGCAGCAAGTTAAGCAAAGACTATTAGGGACAATGGCAGGGGGGTTAAACAGTTGAGTTTTGTTGGGTTGTTTTTGGACATTCCCTGCTATTAGACAAATGTTTTAATTCCTTTTCAGTCCTGTTAAAGGGAACCTTTCAGCTATTTCATGCTACCTAAATCATGCGCATCATGAGGCTACTTTGTTAAAGTAAATTATGTTTTACCCTAAGGGGGGAGGAAGAGGTTATAAGCCTGACTAGATGTCTCCAACTACCTCATGCTCCCTATAAACTATGTACAGAAGCTAAGCTGCAGTAATTTAACACTGCTCTGCTCAAGGTGTTTGTTTATGTGATGGATTTTTCCACGGGAAATTTCATGACAGAATCCACAGCTGAAACCCCAGGTAATATTGTTGAATTTCTACTATGGATTTTCACCTTATAGCAGTGGTTTTCTTCACTGTTTTTGATGTAGATTAGCCCTATTCCAGTAGGACTAATCCACATCTCGGCAACCTACTGCATAATTTGATTTAATACCAAATGAGAGAAGTAATATGGTTTTAAATTCAAAGCAGAAAAAATCTGTAGTTGAGAGCACAGTGTGACCAATGAAACAGGTTCCCAGTTAAAAAAAAATAGGAATAGAATCCTACATGGTTTTCACATGGATACTGACATGGAATACAAATCAGAATCCACATTGAAAAACCGTCTTGTGAACTTTCTTGTTTTTTCATATGTACAGTTACTGTTAGGCTGTATTCCTTACAAAAATATAGTTGTTAAAAAATCTGTTGAGTAAATACACAGTTAATTTGTCTTATTTTTTTATTTCGTTTAAAGGTCAGAGTACTTAAAATATAAAGCATGTGAAAACTTTTCACAATTCTGTAATATATAATGGATATTAAACCAATTACTATATCACAAGACTTTCTGAACTAGGTTGAACTAGGTTGTAAAAGGTCAGTCACACATTACATCTAGCCTTTAGACAACTTTATATGGTTGCAGTGTAGCTAGGAATTTTATACCTCTTCCTGCTCATCCTGGCATATTGTATCACTTTATATGTTTTTAGAGTATATCATTTCCCATCTTTGTTTTGTATGCACAAAAAGAATGGCTATCTCTCTGTGCTGGCTACTGCAGTAGCATATTTTCTTGCATATTATGTAAACCAAAATAAAAAGGGGTTTTCTGAAAAAACAACACTTATCACCAATCCACAGGATAGAGTAAGATGAACCCAACCAGTTATGAGAATGGGGCTCCATTTAAATGGAATGCCTGTCTGCGGCCCCATTTAAATGGAGGTCAAGGAATCTCTGTTCTCTGGATCATTGGCAGGTCCCAGTGATCTGACAGTTAGGATCTATATGGTCAATTCGTGTTAGGTATTGTTTTTGGGAAACCCTCTTTATTCTTAGCTTCCATGTTCAATTAAAAACTAAATTTATAAAGATCTTCTACTACCCATCCTTGCAAGTGAATCACATGCCTTGCCACTTGTTCTGTTTTATTGCAACCAGAGCTGGATGTTTGCCCATGGAGCCGGAAATGTCTTCTCTGGATCAGGAGTAAGATTCTTCTCAGAATTGGTCATGCATGCCTCTTAAAGGACTAAGGAGACTGGGTATTACTGAGCTAGCCCATCACACACCTATTTCACGAAGGCTAATTTTTATAAATTTAGATGGCAATAACACTGTAAGGAACAAGAATAAATATATTGCAAGGCTGTATCCTGGAGTGTTATCCTATCTTTATACTTAAATTCAGAATGAGCCCATCACACCTGTTAAGTAAGATGAAACTAATTTAATAAGCCATGTCAGTCAATTATTCAAGTCACACTTTACCTAACAGTGACACATTTTTATGGGGTTCAATTCCAGGACACACTAAAATGTGACTACCTAAAGTACTGGTAGTACTGGCATTATATTCTATGATTACATATGCTAATACATCATCATAAGAACTCACTTATGACTTCTCAGTACGCTCACCTTCAGTCCTGGACAGGTATAGATAACATATTCTCACAATACAATGATAAGCTCAGCATCTCTGCACCTGCACACGTTTTTGTCAGTGTGACCATTATTATCTTGCATGCCCTGCTGTATTGTGTTACATGTATATGTTATACCTGTGAGACCATACTCTAACAATGACATTTTCTGTTTTCCTTAAGATTCGAGAAGAAAAGTGAAGACAATGTATAAGGCTTTGGAACAAATGACCTGAGAATCTTCATAGATATTTCTTGTTTCATTTTGTCAATGTATAGGCCAAGATATCTTATGTACTTTATTTTTTAAAAGTGTAATTTAATAATAGAACACAATAAGGAAATCTCTTTAATCTAAGATGGCATCAAGGTCAGAACAAATCGAGTCATTCTGCTTAGAGTAAAAGTGTTGTATTTCATGAGCCTTGAAAACGTATCTGATTCAATATTTGATATGGTGAAACATTTACTTTTGGTGGTAAAAATTATGTTGCTTTTACTGATGCAGAGCCTTAAGGTAACTTTAAACACATAGTATTTTTTTAGTACTACCAATGTGTAAAAAATAACAAGAAAGTTTACTGAGCAATGACAAGATCCCAGCATGCACACATTTTCAAGAGGTCTTTTTGATGAACAAAACCATTTTGCACCATCAAGACTGTTCTACTGCTACATATCATATTGTACTGTGTATTATGAAATAACTTTGTCATACATTGGCAGAACAACATACAGTTACTAACATTATAACTTACAATTCCTTAATAAGATGCACTACTTTGTCACCAACATCACTTTAATAATACACTCTAATGTGCCTAAGTAGCAGTGCCACACTTACTATGTCTTAACAAATACAGTGCTCAAATATTACTAACAAACCGTGAGCAAGTAACTATTCAATTCATAAAGTAGTCTAGAAATTAGTACTAGATATCCAGTTTGTAAAAAAAAAAAAATATTTCAAGAAAATTAATATCAAGATTTTTGGTTGTTCCAAACTTCAGATGCCCTACCTCTCGCTGTACAGACGTAACAGATGCATTGTTTGTGATCAAAATGGTTGCACACCTCTGCATGTAGCTCTAAACACCATAGCAACTATTGTATCCTTCTATACTTATATTGAAAAGAACTGTTAAGCAGTGCAAAATACATACACATGCTGTAGATCTTTATGTTGTTACAAGCTAGTGACACTTTACCAATAACATGGTATATGTTTGTGCACTTATAAAGCCATAAACCACACTTTGCATGCCAACAATCTCAAAATATCATATATGCATAAAGAATAAATGTATATATTGCATTGCTTTATTCATAAGTACTCAATAATTGCTTAATACACTAAAATAGAAAACACTTTTGGAGAAATGCAACACTATAATCATGATCAGTCCTTAAGGAAAATGTTGAAAGCGTAACGGTCATCTTCCATTTTTTGGTTATTACTCCTAGCAACCTAAACATTAATTTCACTTATATCCACAGTAATAATATGTGAAAGCTCCTGCAGTTTTAGAAGAAGAATAAAGGTAGTATGTTATGCAGCAACTCAGGTTTTCCTTTTTACCTCTTGGATATGATGCTGAAGGAGATGCTCACCTTGTTTTGTTATGCTATATAGGCATAATACTTGGAGTGGGACACAGAGGAAAGTCCCCTGGGTATGGTGGCCCCTGAGCATGGGTGGCCCCTGAACCTGGGCATGACAGGCTTGGGGCCGCTTTCAAGGGTAAAATGCAAAGGAAGAAAGGCAGAAACCAAGAGGTAGAGTGCAAGAGTCATGCACAGTAGCTATAGGGTGAGCCCCAAGAATCAACTCCACTGGTGAAACTCAGGTACCCCAGTCCAACACTGATGTAGCCTGCAGGCAAATGATATGTATCCTGTCTAGACATTGGTTTATACTTTTGGATAACCCACAGTTAGATGAAAATTTATGAAAGACTATGAACTTAAAATCTGTTCTGGCCTGCAGTAGATTAAAAAAAAACATGAATACAAGGGACCTTCATGGCTCCTATCAAGATACAAATGTGGATCTTCACAAGAAAATAAAATTAAATCAATGTAATTTTCAACATTAGAAACTATTAATTGATTCTTCATTTACATGAGCTATTCGTTAGATTGCTTATGTAGTCTTCATTACTTCATTGAAACGCAATATTGAGATCACCAGCTATCCATAGTATCTGCCGTGTGCACCACATACAGCAGTGAGACGGGTTGTGAGTGATTCAGTAAGGTCCTAGTAGGTATCTGGAGCTATGCTGACTGCAATGTGTATGCCACAGCTGCTGGAGGGTGCGTGACAGAGTATCCTAGAGTGAACATGACTATTGGGTTCAAGTCTTGTGAATTATGGGGCAATGGGGGTTACTAGGGAGTCTAGGTCATTCACTTCCAAACAATTTTGGACATTTCTAGCTGTGTGACATTTCGCATTGTCTTGATGGAAGATCACATCCGCCTAAGGGAAGACAATCAGCATGTATGGTTTTAGTTATCTGCAAAGATCGATTCATACTCAAATTAGTTGAGTGTGTCTTTTAAGTGGATCAGTAGGCCTAGAAAATGCCATGAAAACATTCCCCAGACTATAATGCTGCTACCACCAGCTTGTGTTCTTACAGAAATGGTTTCAGGTTGTTTGTTTTCTGATGGGACTCGTCTGATATGCTAATGCCCTTTGGTGTGATAAAACAGAAAACATTGCTCAATGGAGAAAGAAAACCTTTGCCAATTAGTAAAGGTCCGATGTCAGTACTGGCATAAAAATGTAAGCCTTTTCTGTCCATGCAACTTGGTTAGCAGAAGTGCAATGACTGTTCTCGTGCTTATTCATAGCCAACATTCATCTCTCACATCAATGGCACATGATGCTCCGCATTTTGGCCAATAGTGGCATTTGTCCACTAATGACACACTTTCAGCATAGCAGCAGATAGTTCACAACCTGCACAGTTTTAGAAATACCGCCACCATTGGCCCAAAAGCCAATAATCATCCCTTTTTGCAACTATGAAAAATTTCCCAATTTCCCTACTTCTTGTACCATGGAAGAAATCGGTGAGTCAAAAACTCTAAATACTGTACACAGCTGATTTTCATTCCTTAGGGATCCTATAGCGGCCTATCAGCTCTTTCCCAATGATTTAGGCCCAAAACATGAATCTTCCACCTCCTTGCTGATGTTACCTCCTTGTTGGGAAATGTTGCCAATCCACCAACCTACTACTCCATCCATCTGGATCATTAAAAGTTGCAGAGCACTCATCAATCAACAAGACTATTTAAAAATGAGTCTTCATGTATGTATAGGCGTATATCAAAAGTTTCTACTTGTGAGCACTGGTTAGGGGTTTATCAAAGGCAGGAGGGTCAAAATCTTGACTGGATGTCTTAATTGTCCTCTTGTTCCATTCATCGGAGTGTGTTTAGAAGCCTACTGTCCCTTATTCCTACTGGAAAATAGTTTAAAAAGCTCTTCTCCTTCCTTAATTCATGAGTTCTATTCAAGGTGGGATCACACTGGCCTTAATAGAGGAATTAATGAATCAATTAATTAATTTACTTAAAAGCTCCATCTGTCCCACTAGTACACATTCAGGAATACCCCATTCATGTGCTGTGTGGGAAACATTGATTATATATTAAACATCCCTTGTGGCTCTTTATGACTTGTTTTATCTTTGACACAATAACCTAAAAATGTAGCTTTTAGGTTATACAACAGTTACTTGTTAAAAGTACATTGGCTGTCAAGTGTCATTGTGATTTTAATCTATTGATTTTTGTGTCAAAATTTACATGAATGGTGAAGGATTTTTTTTTTCCAGTCTATGACCTTCCACTTTAGATTGGAATGTTTTCTGCCATTTTCACTTTCTCCCATTGTTATAAGATAATAGAGTTTTTTTTTACTTACAATGGAACTTGAGGAAGAGAATTTCATATTCGTAAAACATAAAAAAAAAAATTAATAAGTGATTTTAAACCACAGAATCAACAACCCAACTTCTTATCTGTGCTATAATGTAACTTATGTGAAAAAATATACTATATCTATATGGTCAGGAAGTAGAGAGGGTTGACAGCTTAAATTTGTGAGAATTTTTTGGGCCCATGTTCTAACTAATTCCATGTTTCAACCATATACTGTTGTTTCTCAAGTAGAACACATAAAAGAGATTATTCAAATACGATACGAAGGCTCAAGGAGTGCCTACAATGGTGTAATATGGACTGGTAAGATACTAGTCCAAACTTCATAGATCTATACCTTTAGGTTTTCTTTTGTCGAATTTTACTAGCTATATATGTATGAGTAAACATCTGTCCTGGTAAATATTTATTGAATACGTTCACTTTTAATAATTATTAATCTCCAAGTTCAAAATTCCAATTTTCTAAGTAAATATATTTCTAAATGGACTAT
Source organism: Phyllomedusa bahiana (assembly GCA_025379985.1). NCBI lineage: Eukaryota > Metazoa > Chordata > Amphibia > Anura > Hylidae > Phyllomedusa > Phyllomedusa bahiana. The sequence goes on along the minus strand of JAODAL010017274.1, from coordinate 12,534 downwards.
TGACATGAAATTCTCACCAGATGTCAGAAACAACCCACCCACACAGCTAAAGAAATAAAATTATAGATGTCCATAAATTAGGTGTAATAATGAGAGATGACACAGGGAAAAAGTATTGAAAACATGAAGAAAGAGAGGTGTAAAAACCCATGGAAAGTCATGACACCAGCTGAAGTCTATCAGTAATTAGAAAGCAATCCTGTAATTTAGTGACAATATCAGCTGGTTCAACTGATGGCCTAGAGAAGTGTCACACAAGAAACATTGTATTTACTATTTTGCCATAGGCAAACTTAAACTCTATCAGTTCTCTATCTGTAAAACACTAAAACGTAACTTTTATTATGTATAATTCTTAACCTCTATACACACTATTTAAAAACCTGATTTCTAACCTCCCCATTTAACCCTTACCACTTCTGAAAGAAGGAATAGCTCTTTTTCTGTTATCAAGTCTGGTGGAGCACCACCTATTAACAGGAAAGCCTTATATATACAGCAATTTACTAGCTCCCTCAAAATGACTATGTACAAATTCATCCCTAAGATTTTTTCCTCTTCTATAAGTGACAGTAGGATATTTAGGAATCACCTCAGAGAATACTGGATCTGCCCTCAAAATGTGTCAATGTCTTCTAAGTATACCTCTCATTTCATTGGCTCTATCATCAAAGGTACCTATACAACGAATTAAATCACGTTTTTTCCTTCTTCTTTTTACTGATTAATAAATGTCCTCTGTCACTAGTCAAAGCCCCGTTAAACGCCTTCCTCAAACATTTTTTCGGATAACCCCTTGCCTGAAAACGTGCATTTAACTTTATACATTCTTCATTAAAAGCCTCTAAAGTAGAGCAATTCCTACGAGCCCTAAGAAATCGGCCTATGGGAATCCCCTTTTTTTGAGAAGGTGGATGCCAGCTAGAAAAATGTAGCAAACTGTTGGTAGCCGTATTTTTCCGAAATATCTTTGTCTGAATAGGGTGTGTATCTAACATGATATAAAAGGAAGTGAGCTTAGACCACATGTGACCGGACCTCTAACCCCTGATGAAGCCAGATTAGCTGGTGAAACATGTCGGGGAGGTCAGACATAACGTTTTAAATTGTGATTTCTCACCTCTGTCTAGAAGTGTCACCAGTTGCAGACGGTGTCACAAGGGGGCCTTATTTGTTTTGTGTCCATGAGATTAGGGACGACTGCCCAAGTAGGAGGCTTAGGATCCTTTACTGGAGCTAGTAAATTGCTGTATATATAAGGCTTTCCTGTTAATAGGTGGTGCTCCACCAGACTTGATAACAGAAAAGGAGCTCTTCCTACTTTCAGAAGTAGAAAGGGTTAAATGGGGAGGTTAGAAATCAGGTTTTTAAATAGTGTGTATAGAGGTTAAGAATTATACATAATAAAAGTTACGTTTTAGTGTTTTACAGAGAACTGATAGAGTTTAACTTTAAATACAGTGATCAAAAGTCACTCTCTGTTCTCTTGCGAGATTCCCATTTTTTTGGAGAATATGACACAAGAAACATGTCATGATTGGTGAAACCTGGGACCTGTCTCAAGATCTTCGCAACCTTATAGTTACAAAACATACTAATGGCATTGGTTAAAAAATAATTTTTAAACTAGTGAAGGTTCTAGTGAGGACTGTTAGGATCATAATTCGGAAGTGGAAAGAAAATAATTTGACCATAAACTGGCCATGACCAGGTGCTCCCCGCCAGATTTCAAACAAAGTTGTGAAAGAATTGTCAGAGGAGTTGTCCAAGAGTCAAGGACCTCTTGTGGGGAGTTGCAGAAAGACCTGGAATCAGCTGGTACAATTATTTCAATGTAATGCTCTCAACTTCCTGTATGCACGCTCACCATGCAAGACTCCATTGCTGAACAAAAAGCATGTTCAAGCACATAAAACGTTTGCTCAACAACATTTAGAGAATATAGTCTGGTCAGATGAGACCAAAATTGAACTCTTTAGATGCCATGATACGCACCATGTTTGGAGGCCAAAAGGCACTTCATATCAGTGAAATTTGGAGGTGTTGAACATCACATAGTGGGGCTGTTTTTCAGCATACAGCACTGGCAAACTTCATATAATTAAAGGAAGGATGGATGGAAAAATGTTTTGAGACATTCTTGACAAAAATCTTCTGCCATCTACCAGGATGGTCCCAAACACACAGTCAAGGAAACTCTCAATTAGTCTCAGAGAAATAAAATAAAACAGCTAGATTGGCCCAGCCAGTCTCCTGACCTGAATCCAATAGAAAATCTATGGAAGGAACTAAAGCTCAGACTTCATAGAAGGAGCCCATGAAATCTTCAGGATCTGAAGAGTGTTAGAGTATGTTCACACAGCGTATTGTGGCGCGTACTGTATGCGGCGAAATACGTCAGGTGTTTTAGAAGTATGCGCTGGCCAGCGTGTACTTCTAAAGCACAGGGGAGGGAGTAGCACCATTGACCTCCATTATCCCCGACATGTCACTTCTTTCTCTCGATGCGAAATACACATCGGGGAAGACGGAGGTTGATAATAGTTCTGTATGAGAGGTATGATTACCGTAGTTACAGACAGTGTTTTGGGGCATATTGCAGCGCAATTATGCCCCCAAATACGGCATGAAATATGTTATGTGAACATACCCTAAGTCTGGAAGAATGGGCCAAAATCACACCAGAGCAATGTATGTGACTAGTTTTTCCATGCAGAAGGCTTCTGAAAGCGGTTATCACCAAGAAAGGCATTTAAATAAATTTTAGTATTCGTGTTCAATACTTTTTCCCTGTGTAATTTCTCATTATTACAGATTACTTAATTTATGGACATCTATGGTTTGATTTCTTTGCCTGTGTGGTTTAGATTGGTTGTTACCAACATCTGGTAAGTACCTTAAGAAATTGGTGATGTGTTCCTTACTTATTTCACCCCCTGTATACAGTTAATTTAATTAAGAAATAGTGCCAGGATTGATGACAGATCCATGACCAATGCACCAAGCCTTTTATCCACTACATCAGACAAACCACTGCTTTCAGCTTGTCAGAGCACCAATTTTGTCCAGCTGTGTAAATCAAAAATATGATCCCGTGCCAGCATGTTAATGTCTTATAAATATTCTAGACTGAGATTCAGTATTTTAGTAGGGCAAATGATTCTATGAATATTATATATCTACGTGGTTTCAGTAGATCAAGTATTTATAAACCTATGTGTCATAATGGTTTAAGTAAATACTTTGATGGGTGACCTTGTTAACTCTACAAGATCTGATATTCAGGAAAACAGTTTTGATTATTCACAGTAGACATTGAAAATTTACTCATCCTGACTGGACAAACAATGTAAGGGTTTTTTTGTTGGCGTACACAAATAATGATTCTATAAGGCTATGTCTCCACTGCACACAAAAACATCAGTTTTTTCAGCGTTTTTGATTTTATAAAAATGCTGAAAAAACAACGGAAAAGAGGTCCCATAGACTTGTATAGTAAAAATGTTCTGTTGTCTCCAAAGAATGTGTTTCTTCTGCTCGTTTCATTTGCTGGTCGTTTTTGAAGCATGTTGCATAAAATGTCGGAGCAGGGCAATAAATTTACTATTAGAGTCTATGTAAAGCACCAGATGGTTTTTGGCACTTTCCTTACACTTTTTGTTGCAGAAATACAAAACAAATCCAATGCTGTGCATTTCTGCAAAAAAAAAAAAATCACCAAAAAACACGCAAAAAATTTTTTTTTAAGCAGCTTTTGATAGACAGTGGACAAAAAAACTTTTTATGAATGTTTTTAGGATTTGGTCTTCAGGTCGTTTCTTGTCCACTGCCGTGTAGACAGCCTAACAGAGTATGGGATTGGCGTTGTGTAATGTAGTGTGTTATGATGTAGCGCTGATTTCGGGAGCCATGGCTGCAACTGAAGATTGTTTGCATTAGATATGATATCTAGCCCTGTGTACTCATTACTTATTTATGGAGGTTAATTGCAGAGTGGTCCTTTGTTCTCAACATGCTCAATACAAAATCACCAAGCTCTTTAGCAGGTGTAACGGCCATTTCAATTATATGAAAAACTAATGAACATGCATTCTTGAACATTTGATGGATTGGATAAGTCTTGGTCGGAGTACATATATCACATAAATCTGTGAGACACTTCTCCACTGTCTATACTGCGTACAAGTATTTAGGAAAAAACTGCAATAAATGTCACAAAGCTATATAGTGAAATAAGTAGGTAAAATACTGTGTGTTTATTAATTTGATTTTCACAATTTTAAACAACTATCATTATTATAAACATCATATAGCAAACATATTTTTTTTATTTTATGAACCGAAAAATCGAACTGCATAAAAATTATCACATGAAGTAACATGTAACATCAAACCGTATCAAAAGAGACATATCGTAAAATACAGATTTTCTTCTGTCAAAAAATGTAAAAGAAAAGATATATCCATTGCCATCTGGCAGATCATAAGTTAAGATGTTCTTCAACTTCAAAAGTATTTTTGACAGCAGTCAATGACTGGATAATATAATGCATGTTTTCATACACATTATGTTCTGTAATTGTCTGATACAGGTTTTTGTTGTACACCCAGATTTTCCTGCTTTTCTCTGTATTTTTTTCTACTTTCCAAGATAGTGATTCCAAAAGTGTGGATTAATTAGGGAATTAATATGTATTGCATTCTATCGCATACTAGTGCAGGTACTTTATAGCACAACTATATATTACTTTAATAAGTAAAAGTAATATTTAAATTCCACATTTAGAGTTCATGCACACATTATATATTGCCCTTATATGACACCTATAGAATTTTCTAGGGCTGTGCAGTATCTCTATATGTCTATGAATTCATAGAGAAATGATTCTGTTGAAGTGTTTATAAATCCAGCATAAAATAACAATGGCCTTCCTACCCAGAATAGTTACTTCTAGGAGAGAATTTCTTCATTAAATTGAAGACATCATGGGCGACATGTATGAATGGGGCTGCGCCTGATATTTGCCGTCTTTACAGCCTTATATCAGGCGCAGCCCCATTCATACATTTTTTTCAAATCTCCCGCACGTCACTCCGGGGCGCATTACATTGCGGCACTTTGTAATGCACCCAACTGTGGGAGGTGGTGCGCACTAGAACCGTAATAATAATAATAATCTTTATTTATATAGCGCCAACATATTCCGCAGCACTTTACAATATAGAGGGAATAAGCACAGACAAACCAGACATTACATTATAAAAAAGCTACTGACAAATGAGACACGAGGTGTGAGGGCCCTGCTCGCAAGAGCTTACAATCTATTAGGGTGTATGGGTGAAACAAAGGCTGACAAGTGCTTGGTTTACAATGGACCAGCCATGTTACATAAATATGGGGTAGTATACATAAAATGTAGATGAACCTGCCATCCCAACCATTACATCTATATACAGATAAGTGCCTGTGGGTGCCAAAGTGCAGGAAGTGACAAATCTGTGACAGAATTTGGGGGGTTGACAATTAGGGATCTTGATAGGCTTGTCTAAGAAGATGAGTTTTCAGAGCGCACTTAAAACTGTGAGGGTTGTGAGTGTGCCTGATCACATGGGGTAACCTGTTCCAGAGAACTGGTGCAATACGTGCAAAATCTTGGAGACGGGCATGGGAGGTTCGGATGAGTGAGGTGTGTAGTCTTAGATCAGTAGCAGAGCGGAGAGCGGGTAGGGTGGTAGACAGAGATAAGGGAGGAGATGTATGGGGGTGCAGCACTGTGGAGAGCCTTATGTGTGAGAGTGATGAGTTTATGTTGTATTCTGTACTGAATAGGCAGCCAGTGCAGAGACTGACACAGGGTAGAGGCATCAGTATAGCGGCTGGAAAGAAAGACAAGCCTGGCTGCTGCATTCAGGACAGATTGCAGAGGGGAGAGTTTACAGAGAGGAAGACAACAAGTAGGAGTTACAGTAGTCAAGACGAGAAAGTATACGAGCCACAATTAGAGGTTGACTTGTTTCCACTGTGAGACATGGACGGATTCTGGAGATGTTCTGAGGTGCAGATGACAAGAGCGGGCAAGGATTTGATATAGGGGTGAAGGTCGGATCAGAGTCTAGTATAACCCCAAGACAGTGGGCCTGCTGCCTAGGAGTTATGGTGGTACCACACACTGAGAGAGAAATAGCAGGGTGAGGTCGGTTAGTAGATGGTGGGATGACTAGAAGTTCAGTTTTAGTGAGGTTTAGTTGGAAATAGAGAGAGGACATGATGTCAGAGACAGCGGACAGACAGTCACTGGTGTTTTGTAGCAGGGCAGGAGTGATGTCTGGGGAGGAAGTGTATAGTTGAGTGTCATCAGCGTAGAGATGGTACTGGAAGCCAAATCTGCTGATGGTTTGTGCAATGTGGGCTGTGTAGAGTGAAAAGAGGAGAGGACCAAGAACAGATCCCTGAGGAACCCCGACAGCAAGAGGAAGAGGAGAGGAGTAGAACCGAAAATGAGACACTGAAGGAGCGATCAGAGAGGTAGGAAGAGAACCAAGAGAGAGCGGTGTCCTGGATACCGATGGCGCGGAGCATGCTAAGGAGATGGTGGTGATCCACAGTGTCAAACGCTGCAGAGAGATCCAGAAGAAGCAGCAATGAGTAGTTACCCTGAGATTTTGCTGTCAGGAGATCATTTGAAACTTTAGAAAGAGCAGTTTCTGTGGAGTGTAGGGTGCGGAAACCGGATTGCAGAGGGTCTAGAAGAGAGTTAGCAGAGAGATAGCGGATCAGGCGAGAGTAGAACCAACCGTTCCAGGAGTTTGGAGATGAAGGGCAGGTTAGAGACTGGTCGGTAGTTGGCGGCGCAGGGGGGGTCCAGAGAGGGCTTTTTAAGTAAGGGAGTTATAACAGCGTGTTTAAAGGAAGATGGGAAGATCCCAGTGGAGAGAGAGAGGTTACAGATTGTAGTGAGGTGAGAGAGGACAGCTGGAGAAATGGACTGGACAAGGTGGGAGGTAATGGGGTCACTAGAGCAAGTGGTGGGGCGAGCAGACAGGAAAAGCCTGGACACTTCTTCTGATGACGGGTCAAGGGCTGAGAGCAGATTAGAGACGTGCGGGAGGGACAGGATGGTGGTTAATTGGGGATTGTGATGTGATTGTTTTTCCGATGCGTCATTTTGTCTTTGAAGTGAGTGGCCAGGTCTTCAGCACAGAGGTCAGTGACCAGGGTCTGAGCTTTGGGCCTGAGGAAGGAGTGGAAGGTGTCAAACGGACGTGTTGGGTTGTTGTGTAGTGTTGAGCTGAGGTAGGAGAAGTAGTTTTGTTTGGCGCAGTGAAGGGAGCAGTGTGGTAGGTCCTGAGCATGAATTTGTAGTGGAGAAAGTCTGGCAGTAGCTTTTACTTTCTCCACAGATGCTCAGCGCACCTGGAACAGCGCTGTAGATGGCGAGTCTGAGGCGTATGCCAAGGCTGGGGGCGTCTGATTCTGGTGGTGCGGTGTAGTGAGTGGTGCCAACAGTCCAGGGTGGTTGTGAAAGTTTTATTGTAACGTTTGACAACCAGGTCAGGACAGGAGAGGGAGGAGATTAGGGGCAGTGAGGACTGTATGGTTCTGTGAGCTCCTGAGTGTTGATAGAGCGGAGATTTCGGAATGGGCGACGGGTTGGTGTGTCGAGAGAAGGCTGAAAGTTGTTGATAGTAAAAGAGATAAGGTTATGATCCGAGAGTTCATAAGGAGAGTTGGTAAGATTAGAAATTGAGCAGAGGCGACAGAAGACCAGATCAAGAGAGTTCCCATCCTTGTGAGTTGGAGAGTCAGGAAACTGCGAGAGGCCAAGAGAAGAGGTTAGTGAAAGAAACTGAGAGGCGGAAGGAGACATAGGGTTGTCAATGGGGATGTTGAAATCGCCCATGATGAGTGTGGGTATTTCAGTCGAGAGGAAATGAGGAAGCCAGGCAGCAAAATGATCCAGAAACTGGCGGGTAAGCCGGGGGGTTCTGTAGACAACTGCGACTCTGATGGAAAATGGCCGAAAGAGTCTGAGGGTGTGGACCTCAAAGGAGGGGAAAGTGAGTGAGGGTACAGGGGGAATGACCTGGTAGGTGCAATGTGGAGCGAGAAGTATGCCAACTCCTCCACCCGGCCTGTCAGGTCTGGGGGTGTGGGTGAAGTGTAGGCCGCCGTAGGTGAGGGCAGCAAAGGATGCGTGTGTCTGATTGCTGAGCCAAGTTTTCCTGTGAGAGCTAGGAGATTGAGGGACTTACAAACGAACAGGTCATGGACAGCAGTGAGTTTATTACAGACGGATCGGGCGTTCCACAAAGCACATTTAAATGGGAGAGGAAAAAACGTACAACAAATATTACGCAGGTTAGCAGGGTTTCTGTGGGAGAAAGAGGTGGATGAGCAGTAAAGGAAGGTGGACGGGTTGGGAGAGATGTCTCCTGCAGCAAGAAGCAGAAGAATGAAAAAGTGATTCAGATGGTTCACTGATGAATATGAGCGATGTTTGTGCAGGCCCAGAAAGAGGATGGTTTGAGGGTGGTAAAGTAAATAAGTATATGCATGAGATGCATGCATGGTAGAGGAAGAGAGAGGTGCTAATGTGGATAGAGTTGTTTGGAGGCATGACTGGGCGGTAGGAAAGGAGGAAGAGGGCAGCAGGATAGATTGCAATGTAAGCAATGGTGTAAAAGCTGTAGGTAAGAAAGCCTAGCTACTTACAAAGATACGTTTCCTGCCCTTCTTAGACCACTTCGGCCCTAAATTCGGTACAAAATTCATAGTCACTTCAAAAATGCTGTCACTTAATCAATGCTGGCAGACCAAAAGGTCTTGCAGACCCAAGAGTTCCAAGATATAGTGTCTATTGATTAGATCACCACTTTCAGGTGACAGAAATGGGTGGCGTTATAAAGAGATAGCAGCAAGGAAGTTCTTAAACATAGAAACACATCCTAATTATTAGAAACAGAGCTGGGGCTTCAAGGCAAAATACCAGAACACACAATATAGGAAAATGACATAACAGCAGTTAGGGGAAGATGATGGTGATTGTAGTCACGCAGAATGACGTACCATTCAAATATACAATATAATCACACAGATATTGCAGAGGGATGCTGAGGGATGTAGTTCACACAATGTACCATTCAAATATATAATATAATCACACAGATATTGCAGAGGGATGCTGAGGGATGTAGTTCACACGTACCATTCAAATATACAATATAATCAGATATTGCAGAGGGGTTGCTGATGGATGTAGTTCACACGTACCATTCAATATGTAGCGAAGCTACATATTTATAGCTTCACTATCAAAGTGGAATGCGCCTGATTTATGACCCGCAGTGGAGCAGGTTCATAAATCAGTCACATGCTATGCCTTTTTATGCAAATGAAATTTGGCGTCTCCACGTCAAATTTCATACATGTCGCCCTAAATGTCTAGACTCTGAGGGTGACATCTATAAGTTCGCCATTGTTTTACGGCTTATTGCCGGTTCTATAGATGTATGAATAGGCATACTGCCAAACTTGGTACAATGTGCACTTGACGACACCTTTTAATGTACCAAAGTTTGGTGCAAACTGCCAAAATTTGACACATAACTCATTGGGCCACATGTATGAAACTGTTTAGGTAATAGTAGTAACCTAATAGTAACCTAGGGGCAAAAAAGTGAGTTTTAGACCTAAACAGGTTCATACATGTGGCCCTGTATGCGCCAACTTTTAGTGTTTTCATTCATACTGTCGTATTTATACTGCTCTATATCTATTTAGAACTGGTATGTCAGCGGCAAGTTACAAAAATGGTGCATGCTAATTCATAGATGTCACCCTGAGTTCCTATGGTTCTGTAACATGGAACCATTGTGACTCAGTTTGCTCCCTTACAAGCTCTATGCATATGGGTTTCCATGTGTATGAGCTTTTTGTTTAAATGTTTATTGTTTATGTTCCAGTCCTGGCTTTTGCTAACAAATACTGATGCAAAATACTGACCAAAGTATGTGTGAATAAGGCCTAACTTGAATATTCATTAACATTTTTAATTTTTTTTACCCTATGAATTTTATGTAAGTTCCATAAAAGAAGAGCTGGCTACATTTGTTTATAACATGCTACATGCATCTACCACTCTAGGTGTCATGTTATGGTTGTATATGCTTTCCTATAGTATCATGCTCAATACTTCATTGTCAATGTTTTATTAAAGAGATGTCCTTGAGAAAAATAACACAAACTGTGTTGTGTCTTTTTTGTATCTGGATGAATACCATGCCTGCTGAAATTTATTTAAGATAGTTAAAATAAATATCCCATTTCTTATAGGTATCACTAATATGCCCAATTACTAATGAAAATCTGCAAAGTATCATAAACCAAGGTGCCCAAAGCTACAAATATGTTGATCAATAATAAGTGGCAAGACAGAAGTCTTTAAATGTTCTACTGTTAAAGGGGTTTTCTTGGATTACAGAAAAAAGTTTGTAGTTTTTTCAGATCGGCGCTAATGAAGTATGCCCTGCTATTTTCCTTTTGCAGAATGTGTGTAAGTCCTTCATATTTCTGACTTTTCCGCATAATCTGCCACAAAACTGTCAAAGCTTTCTGTCTGAAAGCTCTCTCTGGTCTTTCCTACCTTCTCTTAGTGTCAGGCCTAATTCACATTTGCATCAGAGGTTCCATTAGGAGCTTCTGTCACAGACTCCATCACAAATGGTGGAAAAAATAACACTTCTTGAGGTGTTATTTATTTTGTTAAAATCACTGACACCATGAAAGAAACTCAATGCGTCCTGTTTTCATCAATGAGGGCTATTAGGCAACATTGGTGTTCATCATGTAACAGATTCAGCACTGCCATTATTTTCAGCTTTCTATTCCTGTGATGGACTAAAAAAATTAAAAGAACAGCAAATGTGAATCAGGTATTAGCTATAGCAGCAGTGAGGGGCTGGCGTGTGTAGGGGCTGAAAATAGGTAGAAAAGCATATATGAGGCAGTTTGCAGTGGGAGAACTATTTAAGCTGTGTACAAGTGTAAAGAGAAAGCAGAGTACCCAATGCAAAATTAAAACCTCTACAGAGCATACATCCAGCATGTATTTCTGGGACACACCTACTTTAGAAAATATGAAACTAAAAGGAGGCTGCAAACTGGATATTAAGGAGTAACATAATTTTAGTCATGACATTTAGTTAACACTACTTAGGTAAATAGGTTAGGTATGGGTATTTAATAGACTTCTTATGTATATTCGAGAATTGTACAATGAAATCTTTGGTTCCGTGAATCTTCTGTGGTTTCAAATCAGGTTGCTTCCAAACTATGGTTGCTTTGCCTATGTTAGCTTTAAATCAATTTATATTTTACATCAGATTATTTCTAAGAGTTCCTCAACTCTGAGGACCATGGCCTTGAGCTGGGAATGGGCAACTTTCCTGGATAAAATTATCAGAAGTGATTCTCCAGCAGGCTAAACGGATGACAACAGGCACAATGAAAGGTAAGTACAGAAGTCTACTTATAACTGATGCTTTAAGTTAGGCACCCCTTAGTCTAGTCTTCACCAGGGCTCCGCATGAAGCAGGACGGTCTTGTCTGCAAAGGTCCCAGGTTACTCCAACAGGGAGGTTCAAAACTCCAAATGCCAGTGAAAGCACAAAAGGGACAAACAGAAGACGACAAACACTAAACAAAGGAGAGACATCAGACAAGTCGAGGTCAGAGCCAGGGCGGATTGCAATACCATACTGTGATGCAGAGCATAACTGAAAACCAAGCCAAAGTAAAAAAAAAAAAGAGATTTCAAGTGGGAACCAGGAAATAGGAATCACAGGCAAGGTGAAAAGGAAAGAACTGGTTTTAAATAAGCCTGCTTCAGCCATTGATTGGACAAAGGTGGAGTCAATCAGGGCTGCTCTAAAGCCAGGAATGAGGGCTGGGCAGCAGAGTAACAAAAAGAACTTAAAAGGGCCATGCACTAACAGACCCTTTAATAGTATTAAGCGGCTTCCATACTCCAATCAAGCCAGGCAAATAGAATCGCCATTAACACATTATGTTCTATAACACACACCTTTTCCCAGATATAGTGATGCCTCCCACCCATACAGCCAGTATTCCTCTGCTCTGCACTGATGAGGGACAAAATTCCAGAAACAGGGCTGTATGCAGATGTGTGATACTGGCTTGGTTAATATCCCTTTTTGCTTTCTCAAGACTCAGTGGGTCAAAAGCGAATTGAGGATTTGTTACATCCAATATAGGGCGCTGAGCTTCTCAGCTTCTTTCCCATAATGCCTTGTTAATTTTTTGTGAAACATCTAATGGGTTAACAAACCTCCTAAACACTGGTTTCAATACTTAAAGGGTGTAGCTTCTTAGATGGAGTCATTTATTGGGGTGTCTAACAGAGGCCCCTTAAAGCCCACGTCAGAGCTGGAATGGTCCGTCAAAAAATCTGTGTAGCAAATTTTTTTTGAAAATGTGAAAAATTACTAACTAACTTTCTAAGCCCCTTAATTGTG